>JAJJWW010008519.1:0-148305 GCA_023531295.1 Papaver armeniacum
CGGGTCTCCGTGGCTCTTGACTTTTATAGTCTTAGCTCTCTCCAAGAGAGCGGGTGCGATGGTGCCGATCTCTTGGCTGCTTCATGTAGTTCTGAGAAAGTATGGAACCTGAGATTTTCCAATAAAGCTCTATAGAATGGGATCATTCCGTTGATGCACAAGTCCACGAGTTGTTGCTCTGTGACGTTCGGATCATGGCAATCCAAGGCCTGAACCCTGAACCTTTTCACATAATCGTTAGGATGTTCGTTGCTCCTCTGAAACATCCTTCCAAGGTCAGAGAGGGTGATTTGCTCTGAGACAAAAAAGTATTTCCTGTAGAAAGCATTGACCATTTCTCCCCAAATTTTGATACTTCCCGGTGCGATGTTGTTGTACCAGGTATATGCTCTACCTTTTAGAGACTTTGAAAATTCCTTCAGACGAACATTATGGTTGTGCTCATGTTCACCCAGTGCTTCCAGAAACCAAGAAACATGTTCTCGAGCGTTGCCCATTCCATCATAAAGCGTGAAGGTTGGAGAGGTGTGACCCTTGGCAGAGGAATTCTTTGCGTAGTAGCAGGGTATGGAGGTAGGTGACGATGCTCAGAAGGAGTTTTATCTTTTCCATGATCCTCCAAGAGGCGCTCCAAGTCCTCACGAGTGATGAAACTGGATGGTTCTTTTGCTGGTGGATCATCTGTAGCTTTGGTAACTTCCTCATCATCTACTACATGGATTGGAGTGACTTCGGGATCAGCGTCTGAAGATTTTTCTTTAGCTTTTCCTTTCTCTTGAGTTTTCTCTGACATCTTGTCTGTAAGAGTTTTGAGATAGTTGAATAGTTCCTTCTGAGTAGCAGCCATGTCAGTCTGATTTTTAGCAAGAGTTTCTTGTACCTTCATGAGATCACCTATGGTAGGTGGATTTTCTCTGACTTCTTCGGGAGACCGGCCGAAGAGTGGATTATTGATGGTGTCGGCGCCGCTTGCAGGGGTGATCACTGGAGCACCAGTGCTTGGAGGAGGAGTAGTGGCAGGTTGCACCGGAGGAGCGGTGTTAGCAGTACCGCTAGAATTTGTAATATTAGAACCGGGTGTTGAATCCGGATTGGTAACTGAACCGGACCTAAGACCGACCATCTTTGTGATAAGTAAATTTACAACCGAGAGAATGATCTCCCACTGTGGTCGCCAATCTGTAGATGGGGCAAAACGATTTGCTGGTTTTTATGGAATTGAGGAGACGACCGTACGGAGGAGACTCCTTGAACCGAGCGAAATGTTCAACCTCACACAGATGCACTGCAAGAAGGTACTTTTAATTCGAGAGATCAATCTGTAGTACTCTGGCCTAAACCAAGACAATGGCCGTTCCAGTAAGTCGGTCACGGGGAGAGGATGGGTCGATATGTAGGAGGGAAGCTGAGAAATGTGTGGAATCAATGGTAATCGAAGATTGTAGGTGTGTTGTGAATTCTGAATATGATAAGTTCTGAAAGATTGAAGTTACTCAATTGATGAGTTGTTGAGCTCGTGTTGTCTATAAGACGTGAGATTCTCGTTTTTCTTTACATCATCATTCAGGGACTTATTTATATTGCTGAAATTGTAGACACCATGATCCCATGAAGTGTGACAGTTGATGGAGTCAAGGAGTGGGGAAATGGAAATCGTGTTTGAAACCAGTTGCTCATCGTGCGGAGACTTGGTCGATTTTCCATCCACTACTTTTTTAACTCCTTCAAATGATTACACGACTTGCTCACATTCCATCGTGTGTTTGAACACACGTGCCATAGACCGCCAGACCAAAACCCTAGTTAATATCCCCCATGTAACACGATTGATGTCTCGTGTGATTGTGGAGTCTGCAAGGCATACGTGTATTTAGTTAGTCAGATGCTGACTTCATGACTTCATGGGAAGATGAGTCCTTGTTTTGTTGAGTCGAACGTGATTTGGAAATGCTCTGAGACTCGTGAATTGAACATGTCTGTTGAGACAGAGATATGATGTGTGAATAAGTTGACATGAGCAAATATTGCTCATTCGATGAATTGTTGAATATTGATAGTTGAACCAATATTCCTTGGTTTGAGCAAATATTGCTCATCTGAGCAAATGTTGATCATTCGATGAATTATTGGTAGTATGACCAAATAAGATACTGGTAATTGAACCGAGTATGATAAATAAAATGCTGATCACGGGATCAACGTAAAATTATTAGCGTTTGAATCTGGAATTATGAACCTTGGACTCAAAACCCTAATTTGATCAATTGATGATTAACTTATGGTTTATTTAAAGTTAACCACGGAGCTGATGAGGGACCAGCTACATGTGATTATGGATCAACCATGTAGCGCCCAGATGCTCACGTGAGCAAATATCAAGGTCTCCTGAAGACCAGTTGATTTAATGAAAGAATGATTAAATGTTGGCTTAATCATTTTTAAAATAATGCTCGTCTGAACCTTAGGTAATAAAACCTAATTAATTATGAAGAGGTGAGGGACCGACCAAGGGGTCATGAAATCGGCCCTAGGTGGTCACGGGATCGACTGACGATCATTCTATGAAAATCCAGAATTATTTGGAAGAGTTTTGGACCTAATACGTGCAATTGCGCAAATTAGGTCAAATGGTGTAAATACGCGGGACCGGATCCTTGCGAGCCAAAAGCCAACCTTGGTCGGTCAAGGTAACATGCTCATGTCACTAAAGTGTTCGTATCTCAGTTCTGAGAATTTTGATATTTTCAGATGTGCATTTGAGCAATCATTTGAGAAAATATGAAGAAATCAGGGTTTTTGATGAAACCGTCAAAACTTCACGAGATGGAGGAAAAATAATAAAAGGGTGAAGGAATCATGAGGTGTGGGACCGGTCATGGCCAAGGAGCTTGGTCCCACATGTTTTTTTTCCAATTTTTATAATATTTTCATGATTTTAGGGAAATATGATTAAACCAAGGAATTTGTTAAAACCAAGGAGTTTTTGTTGAAATCAAAGAGTTTCCATGAGATGAAGGAAACAAAAATATTAATAATAATAAAATAAGGGCGTGTGGGACCGGCTTGAGCATGGTTGGCCAGCTAGGGCCCGGTCCCATGGGTTTTCCCTTATTTTATGTATTATTTCATGATTTGAAAGAATTTTCATAATTTTTGAAAGAATTTTCATAATTTGAAGGAAATATTATGAAATCAAAGAATTTCATAAAATTAAGGAAATATAAAAATAATAATGATAAAATAAGGGGTTTATGGGACCATCTAGGGCATGACCGGCCAGCTTGGGCCCGGTCCCACAAGTTTCCTTAATTTTATATATTTTTATGTATTTTCCCATAATTTGAAGGAATTTCATAATTTGATGAAAACATCATGAAATCAAGGAATTTCATGGGATTAAGGAAACATGAAAAATATAATAATAATAATAAAATAGGACGTGTGGGGCCAGCTAGGGCATGTACGGCCGGCTATGACCCGGTCCCACGGGTTTCCCTAATTTTATATTATTTTTCATGGGATCAAGGAAATATCATGAGATTAAGGAGTTTTCATGAGATTAGGGAAATAATAATAAAATAATGAGGAACCATGAGGTGTGGGTCCGACCGGGATCAAGGCATGGCCGGTTGGCCAATAATCACGGCCCCACGATATTTTCCCTAATTTTATATTATTCCGTCAGTGTAAAGGAATCACCATGAAACTGAGGAGTTTCCTCAAAACAAAGGATATTTGTTGAATGAAAAGATTTCATGAGATCAAGGAAAATAATAACATATGATAAAATGTAGAATTTGGGCGTGGGGGCGGGTCACGGCATGACCGACCTGGGCCGAGGAGCCAGTCCCTAGCGCCTTGACTATTATTTTATTATTTTCTTTCCTATTTGCATAGGTTCATCGTCTCGTCGTATTTTGAAATACTTGTTTATTCATTCGGGTGTTTCCTAATGCATTTTTTTGTCGAATACATTCACACCATTTTGGTCTGGGCTTGCTCAAGGTAACTCGAGATGCCGCGTATTGAATATTTATTACTAACCCATGGAATTCTCTGGGAAGAGCCATAAATTGAAGTAACGAAATATTATGAAAATATTGAATATTTTCCAGGGATTCAGTTAATGAATCTATTGATTTTGAGAATAATTAATTAATGGCTCTATACTAGTACGATCGTCTAGGAGCACTAATTATTCAGGAATTGAGTGATATGAGCTTGTTGAAGCGTCATATTTCTTTCATATAGTCAGGGAAAACATTGTTACATCCTGAAGACGTTATTGCTCTAGACTAGCAGGCAACCTGTCTAGGAGCCGTCTAATCTTTCGATTCTATATAGAAGTAATTACTGAAGTTGCTCAGTATTTGTGAGACATGCCGTTGCCTCAGCTGAGAGAGTACATATCTATATATACTCTGAGAGACAGTATTCTCAGTCAGAGATTCTCATAGCATGATCTTTCATGCTTTCAATAAGAGACATGAGCCTCAATATTCATCTGATTGCTGGATCAAGAATACATATAATTATGGGTTTACGATTTTAGCCTTTGTCGAAAATCCACCATCTACAGTTTTAAGTTGGGGATACCGTATGCTCTATGAGACTATCCGTCTGTAGATGGTGAAATTTGGACAAAGGGCAAAAGTGTCATTTCAACCCTATAGACAGAATTCAACTCTCACGGGAGAGATTAAGCCCTTGGTCCTCAAGGCATCCTTAACCATGATTTCTAGTATACGTCCCCGCGAGACACTGCTGGTCGTGATGCCGTGATTCCTAGCGCACATCCTCAACGCGATACTGCTGGTCACGTATGTTCTGTCGAACGTAAAACGTCCCCGACAGACTTATGAACCAGAACAGCCACAATTCCAGCATGTTTTCGCGAGACTCGGCTGATTGTGATGCCATGATTCCTAGTATATGTCCTCAACGAGATACTGCTGGTCATGTAGGCTCTGTAGATGCGTAAATACGTCCCCGGCGGACTTATGACCCAGACCGGAGATTTGCATATCTCCTGTAAGCACGACTCACCTTATTTGAGATCAAAGACTGATTCTGAGTACATCATCGCGAGATACACTGGTCATGTATGCTCTAGGCTCTGACTCGACTTACTGAGGTTTCCGAATAACCCCTAGGACATCCCCGCGAGATACGTTGGTTATTCTACCTCTGAGCCTTTTTGACATACTCCTTGAACATCCTTTCGAGATATACTGGTCTTGTTGGCTCATCATATGGACACACAGTTGATTCTTAGCACATCTCTGCAAGATACGCTGGTCAAAGACAAGTGAGCCAAAGTCTCGCAGAGACATTAATCGGGCGTACAAAGCCTTTTCTTTATCTCCAGGCCGAGTCCTAGCTGACCGCAGAGAGATACGGATCCGCTACAAAAATCACTGAGAGATTTTTGAGCCGTCCGCAAAAATCTCGGAGAGATTCAAAATCTCTCTGCAAAAATCCCGGAGAGATTCAAAATCTCTATGCAAAAATTACGGGGAGATTTTTGAGCCGTCTGCAAAATCTCGGAGAGATTCAAAACTCTCCTCAAGATCTTGGATAGATTCACATGATAGGCACACACCTTACCTAGTTCTCAAGCCTATTTCTCAGCTTCTCAAATACACTCACGGCTAGTAAATTGAGCCTGAATTATACATGGCTATCCAAAAACGTGGATAAGCTCTCTTGAGCACCGCACACTCAACAAAGGGACCCGCAAATAATAATACGATTTTCACATGACACATGCGACCGGCTATGGAGAGAGAGAGAGAGATCAGCCTCAGCTCCTATCACACTCTGCACACGATTCCTAAGGAATTCCACGCCTTTTCACGTGACTCATCCTAGTCATTCTCACAAGTCAGAGAATATCTCGCTATCTTGGCCAACTCGGTTAAGGAGAATATTTCTCTCTCAACACATTATCACGAAGGCTGACTCAACTTCACACAAATGGGGGGATAACAATTAGGGTTTTGGTCTGGCGGTCTACGGCACGTGTGAGAATTACCCGACTTATTTCTCACCACAGAAGAGATTAAACTCGGTGGAATAATGAGATAAACTCGACCTAGTTTATCCCTATTCCTGAAGAGACGAGAAAATGGTTCCGCACGGCACGAAAAGCAATCCTTATCTCACCGACTTGAGATTAGAGAATTCATCTATAAATAGGTCATCTATTTTCCAAGCTACGATCATCTTTCTCATAACCTCTCAGAGCAATAACTTGTTCTATGATCTCTCTCTTGATCTGCTTCCCTCCCTAAGACCATCCCTAATCCTTCTTCCATGTGACTGAAGCAGCCTTTGAACGGCCACTATGCGTGGTTTAGGCGAAGACTGTTCGTGCTCAACCTCCAGTAACACACTTTCAGAAACCCTAGAATACCACTTCTAACCTTTCTCAGATTTTAGGTAACTACATTTTGGCGACCACAGTGGGAGGTTGTCCACTCAGTCACCCAAGTACAATGACAAGGTTGATAGATAATTTGAGGATAAATCTCTCTCAATCCAGAAGGATCAAGCCTACTGGTTCGTAAGAACACAGCCTAAATCGTTAAAACGATATTTTTGATTATGAATTGATTAGTCTTCACAATACAGAGACACTAGCCTTATAAAGCTAGGTTTACCCAACTCGATCCAACGATCACTAAGCCACACAGATGGTTACATCTCAACCATCCATTACACTTCTAATTAACTCTAATTAAACTACTTGTTAGAGCATAGCTCGGTTGAACCCACCAAGCGTTGGTATGTCAAGTTTGGTTGTCATATTTTAGTGAATCAAAACTCATTTAAAGAGTCGCTTGATTATGTACTAGAGTCGACTTCGTATAGGTTAGCTTGAAAGTATTATGATATGAGACATTACAAGTATTGTGAAGACTTGAAGAAGTCAAGAAGTAAGAAGCTACAACGACAACATCATCCTTCCACTTGAGGTTAGTGATATTTGACTTGAACTGTTTCATTCCCTAACGTATCTTTCAAGTCGTGCATATTGGAAACAAAACTGCGAAACATGAACACTTTAGATAGACATAGTATTAAGGAATACAATACGAGGTTTATTGCTTAATCATTAAACTTTGTAGATAAGACATCGACATAATCGTTTAAATGCTATTGTGATTATGTATGGGTATGAGGTGAGGATTTCATCCTAGGAAACAATGTTTTACATGTGTTTTAAGGAAGTAAATTCATAAACTTGTTTTGTGAATTGAAAAGGAAATCTCCAGGCGTTATTGGTATTGTTATTCATTGCATATCTTGTGAACAACCAATATGTGTGATTAGTATAACCGCTCATGACTTGTTTGTGTTCTTGGTAAAACTATTCACAAAGGCTCGACTTTTGTATTGGTATGACTTTTATTAGTGAAACCGATCTTAAGTAATCACCTGAGATGGTATGATCGAGTTTGTGATTTTGTGTAAGACCGACTCTGGGTAAAGGGGAACCGATCCTAGTAAGAGGTGCAACACATCACAAAGGGGAATCGATCCTTGTATGAGGTGCATCATGTTTTAGCAGAAGGGGAACCGATCCTATGGACATGTGCAACACGCTTTTAGGCAAAGGGGAACCGATCCTATGGACATGTGCAACACATTCAAGTTAGATACCATATATATGTGGGGAACCGATCCTAGTACCTAGTCAACCGAATTTTGGAAAGCTAGTGTGACTATGCACAATACTCACATGGAGGTAGAACCGAAACTTGTTTTGGTAGAACCGTTAAACCCATGATTGGTGATTGAGTGTTCTTGATCAATCACATAGTTATTGAAAGTAAGATGAACTAATTCTAAACTTGTTTGGAAGTGTGGCAAATCAGTTTCAAGATTATAAGTATAAAAGAAGACTTACAGAGTAAGGATGTCGACATACTTTGAACATGTGCAGTAACGCTTATCTTTAATTGTTCAAAGTTATTCCTTAGTAGCTAAAGGAAGAAAATCCCAGGATCGAAACATAAATAAGTTAAGTATCTTTTATTTAAGGTTTTTAATTTTATTTTAGGAAAATGAGAATTAGTAATGTGCATTTACTAATTGAAGATTTTCCAAAGAGATTTTCAGTCAATATTTTGGACAGAGCATTTCCAGGAATTATGGAAACTGAATTTGGAATATATTGCATATCTTGAGAATATTTTTGGTTTTGGGAATTCCTTGCTGTCCAAACTTCCTTGTCTATAAATACTTGAAGTTTGCATTTCTAGCAAACTAATCCTTCGTGACAGCAAACTTCCTCGGTTGTGTTGTTACTGGTGAAGCCGCCTATTAGGAGAGGAGAGTAACCTAATTAGGAGAAATCTCTTATAGCCGCTCAGTTTAAGGTCTTTTTTGGGATTGAGAAGCTCTATTAGTACCGTTGGTGGGAAACTAGATAATTGCGGTTTATCTTATGTTTTCGATTGATTTGATTGACTAACGGTGGTTGAACTTTGATTGCACCTAGTTTGTTTATGCTTGAGAATCTTCTCTTCTGATATAAGATTCACTCAAACTAGATCGAAGTTTCGACAGGGATCTTTAGATTGTTTGTAGATCTAAAGACGTCTTGTGATAATCCATTGTTAACGGACTCCGTTCTGTGTGTGATTGATCACAAGATATTCAAGTTGTTGTGTGCAAGCGTTTATTGAAGATCTAAGAAGATTTGAAGACAAAGAAGATATTGAAGATTTCTGATTTGGGGTTCATAATCTTTGGTGTGCACAATACTTGTTTCAGTATAGAGGATCCAACTATAATCGGTTTATCCTTGTGGTAGATTAGATTAATTAGTTGTGTATATCGGCATCAATACAATTCTTTGTGATTAAAAGTATTGATTACAAAATCTTAACAATTACCTTTGGTAGTTGAGAATAAGATAGATCTAAGAACCTGGTGAATGAGTTTATTGAGATAAACAGAAGAGCCTTTGTCGAACTCACATCACTTGGTTGAAGAGAGTTGCTACCAAACATATTTGTTGTTCCTTTACTATTTGGAATACGAGCCAAAGGAATTGTTCCAAGTACGTGACTTATTCATAAGTTGGAGGCGTGGGAATACAGACGGAACTAGGTGAACTATAGGTTTAGTTGCTTGGTCTCTATTATACGAAGTTGGTTTAATTTTGTATAGCGGCTTAATCCTGAGAGTATTCAATTCTGGACAAGGTCCCGGGGTTTTTCTACATTTGCGGTTTCCTCGTTAACAAAATCTTGTTGTGTCTTTTACTTGTCCATTTCCGCAATTATAATTGTTTTTATTATAATTAGAAATAAAATACACAAACGTTAATTCCTATTTTACTTGATAGTAATCCTATTGTGTTTGGTTAAGTCCGAACCTCTTATCAAGTAAACATACTTCGTTGTTGTATTGTCTCGATCTCGTATCCATAGACGATCACACGAAGTGTGAACCGATTAGTTGCATTGTCTCGACTCTGTCCATAGACAATCACTTTCAGATAAAGGACTTATAGGTAGGAAAAGTTTTAGCTTGAGGTATATTTGGGTACCCTCGCCTTTTCACTACTAATTAACAATTAATATAAAAGGCTAACTACCATCCTGATTATGATATGGGCCACCCTCCTCTCTTATGCAGGTATATGACATTCCCTTCCCCTTGAGAACATCCTTGTCCTCAAGGATGTGAACTTTGAAAACCTGGTTCATAAGTAACGAGTCATATGTGGCTGCAACATGTCCAGAAGTTTCAAAACTGCCAGCTTGTTAAGCGCCAAGTAAAACAACTCAGGTATCATCATCCTTGAAATTGGGAGCAATGGAACAAAGTAGATAGCAGCTTGAAATCCACAAAACGTTACCCTGGCAGCTGGATGAAAAAGGTGTTGACCCAATATAGGAAAAAGTATCGCATGTCTGCCAACCGATGGCTCTTCCTCGGCAGTTTGACTCGCAGGTAAAGTTGTAGCCGCAGGTCCTTTGGTTGAGAATGTGGAATATACAGCCGTTGCTTGCTCTAGAAATAATGTGCGAAGACTAGTAGAAACTCGCAGTGGTGACTAGATTTGTTGAGTATATGGTGTCGGGTACCCACTTGACTCCACGAAGTACTTGTTACAACACTTGCTGCTTGCAAAAAAACAGAACTGCTAAAAATATGCAGTTATGGTACACCGCCACATTCCTTATTCCTTGCCAGTAGTAGTGTCAAAATAAACCAAGGAATATAAACTTAGTGCGGCAGTTCATTAACCAGCTGACGAGCATCACACCTTTCTCCATTTATAACAAACTCAAATACATTCAAGACACCAAATAACAGAACTAAATAGTATCCAAATTCCAAAATCAGCTCATGAGCAGAGTTGCCATCACAAATATATCTATCATAAGAGGACCACCTCTGAACAGGTTCAATTTCTTTACCACGATCAAATATGAAGAGAATATACGCAGCAGTAGGTAAACGAGCACATATAGAAGTAAGCCGAATTGGGTAAATGAAAAAGTATACCTTGGTGAAATAGATTGTAAGCAAATGTAACATTATATGAACATCAACACAGATAAGCACAGGTGGAGTATAATGCACAGTGACCCAGCTTTTAGTTCCCAAGATGGCTCTCAAGAATTCAAACTTGATATAGCCTCTCATGGGGTGGTAAATTAGATTCAATAGTCGACATCATCCATAAGATTTAAGTCCGTCATAATACGAATACTGAAGATCAGCTGGATATGGATATACCTGCATACTTTCACCTAGAGTATGAACACAAAACTTAGTTGCTGGAATGTCCGGTGCCCTAGGTAAACCCTATCCCAGTGTAAGTTGCAAGAGAAAAGTAGCATCACCATAATTCAAGCTCCCCAGGAAATTCTCTGCCAAGTTACCCAAAAATCTATAACTTGCGGCCACTGAAACAATAAGTGTCTTCGTATCAACAATGTCAACATCAATAACACATAAAAGAACAATGATTGGATAGCCGAAAAGTCTGAGTGGTAACCCAAGCTAGGAAGCAACGGGAAAATCAATTGCTCATAAGAAAAATCACCAGCTGGACTAACAACGTGAATCATTTGCGAAAAAACCTTTCGAACACTTGCACCAGTTCCAGCAAGTTGGTTAAACCAAGTACGTTGATCCATAGAGAGCCACAGCACAAGACGAAGGAGACTCCATGATTGCAGATATAAGAACCCACGGTGAAGTATGACTAAAGTATTGAACTTAATAAACTCAAACAGACAGTCAAAACTCCCTAAATGAATCTGAGTGACTACCAATGATCTGAGAGAATGAACTGAAATCTCACGAGACAACCCATACTGCAGTTGCAAAAGAAAATGTACTGCTCTCCACATCTCAACCATTTGAAGACACCACATAAAAACATCACCAATATCACCAGTTCTGAATACTAACAAGATATACTTCATAGAGAATGTATGTAATCGAAACCCGTGTTTAAAAACAGCTTATAAACAATATCTATTTGAATCATTTTACCAAGCAGCTGTGTACGAGAAACACCCTGTTCATGAATCAACTCTGGAACAGGAACTCTATAATATCCATCCAAAAATTTCAAGCACACATCAATTTGAGACACAATTTCAGAATATTTAGTAAAACAAGAAGTCCTAAAACTGAGCTCTATCTCTTTTCCTCGATCAAATAATGAACGAGTATCATCAAAAAGAAGAGTAACACAGTCCTTACAATTCAATTTTCCGTCAATAACGATCAAATACTTTGAGCTTGCAAGGTTTTCACAGCTAATCTCAATAGTAATTACTCTAGCAAACAAGAGTAGTAACAAAAATATATCCCTCTCAGGCCCATGAACAAACATCTTCTTCGTACCCAGAAATGCAAAACTAGTAACACTAGAAACGAAGAAATGAATGTAGAAACCAAAAATCTGAGTTATACCCCAGGCTAAGAAGCAATTGAAGAAGTAATTTCTCATAAGTAAGTGATGAGATCACAGTACACTTACCTCGATCGAATAAGAAGTGATTATAATCAAAATGGAGACCAGAACAATCCATATGAAGTAACTTGTTGTGAAGAAAGAAAAACTCCATCAAGCTTTCAGAAATATCAGAATTCTCCTTAAAAAATTTGACACAAAACTGTATCTCTATATCTTTCATTCTGTCAATTGTAACCGGAGATAACTCGGAGAAGCAATTGATCTCTAATTTTGAATTTTCTTCAAATTGACCATGAAGTAAATCAACATCATCATTTTCAATGAAGAAAAAATGAGGAATCAATTTCAATTCGAGAGAATCAGTTGTTGCTTCGTCAACTGGTTTTGTTTCCTCAGATTTAGATTTAGAAGCATAATTTGAACCCGGATCTGGTGTGAAATTTGTAGAAGGAACAACTAGTACTGAAATTCCCAAATGTTTGCATAAGAAAGAAAACTGAGAATTCAAAGTTTCTTCGACTGAATGCACTTGGGTTTTGAGATCTTTCATTTGAGTCTCCAAAATTGATAATCGTTCACCATGACGCTTTTGCTGAGCAGTAACCTCCTGTAGTGTTGGATCACCGTCTCCCATCATGAATCAGGTATGCAGGATCGTGAATCTAATACCAATTGTCATGTACCCAAGTACAATGACAAGGTTGATAGATAATTTGAGGATATACCTCTCTCAATCCAGAAAGATCAAGCCTACTGGTTTGTATGAACACATCCTTAATCGTTAAAACGATATTTTTGATTATGAATTGATTAGTCTTCACAATACAGAGACACTATCCTTATAAAGCTAGGTTTACCCAACTCGATCTAACGATCACTAAGCCACACAGATGGTTACATCTCAACCATCCATTACACTTCTAATTAACTCTAATTAAACTACTAATTAACTCTAATTAAACTACTAATTAACAATTAATATAAAAGGCTAACTACCACCCTGATTATGATATGGGCAACCCTCCTCTCTTATGCAGGTACATGACATCACAGTTCTAAATCAATCCCAGATTGTATTCATCAATCTTAATCATGGTCACCACTAGGGGAAAGGAAGTCGAGACTGCAAATAAGAACGATGTTGTTGCCAGCACTGTTGGGACTAACACCAACACTGAATGTCCTGTGGTTACGGAACGTCCTAATGTTAGTCTTGTTGTTACTGAACGTCTTGTTGTTACAAAGCGTCCCAATATTGGTCATGTTGTTACTAAACGTCTTGGTTGTTACTGAACGGCCTAATATTGGTACTACTGGTATTAATATTGGTAACAAACGTCCTGGTAATCCTAATATGGTTAATGCAAGCACTAAGCGTCCTGTCACTAGCCTCGAGCGCCCTGTTGAAACCACCAAGTCAGATCTACCGACTCTGGAAAGCTTGGATACAAATCAGGAACAACTTTATGAAGCACTGAAGAATATGGGAGAAACTCGAATCACAATATTGGATAGTTTGAAAACTCTGATCGAGAAGTCGGCGATCCTTGATTCTTCGCGAGGGCAGTTTCGTCCTTATCAGCGTAGAGAACCTGAGTCTTCCAGAAATAATGATAGCGGAAGCCCGTGTACACCGATCCCTATTCGTGATCACATCAACTACCGTACTAGTGATACTCGTGAGCCCAGAAATACAAACAGTCACATGAATATTTGACACTGGAAATTCTGGAGAGGTTGCTGAACGCTCGAGAAAGAGACAGAGAGAATGCTGATCTGCTACATAGTTATCGTCTTTCTTACCCAGCCGAAATACGGCGTATCCCTCTTCCCATGGGATATACGTCTCCGTCGTTCACGTTATACAACAGAGTTGAAAACTCCCGTGAGCATGTGTCTCGAATTCTGGAAGAATTAGGAGAACACGAGATAAATCATGTCGTGCGGATAAAAAAATTCTCAAATTCTCTAACTGGAAGAGCTTATACGTGGTACAACAATTTAGCACCAGACAGTGTCGTTAACTGGAATCAGATGGTGGATATCTTTTACAAGAAGTTCTTTTTTGTCTCTGAACATACTACCATATCTGATCTGGGAAGAATAGTTCAGAGGGTTAATGAGCATCCCAATAATTTTGTGTTAAGATTTAGATCTCAGGCTTTGGTAGGCTAAGAAAGATGCCTACAATATTAAACTGAAAGTGCACAGCGTCTATAGTAGATAGAGCAAATACAGGTCGATCCCACATATACTAGGGCGATGTAGAGTTGATTCTAAGGTCTTTCTATACTGATTCAAACGAGAAGTAACAAAAGGGGGTTTGTTGTGTGTCGATACAACAAGATAAGTTTATGTAACACAAATTAGAAAACAAAAGTGCAAATAAAAGGAAACTAGGGAAGTTGAAACCACCACCTAATCTATGCTAATCTATTTCAGTTTCAAGTTATGTTCTTGTCACTTTACAATGGACACCGGTGAAGGTTCAAGCCTGCCGTTTAATCCAGGGTAATCTCAGGTTGGATAGCTTAATGACAACTAAGGTATTAATCTCTAGCATTAGTTGTCTGATTAAGGCACAACTAATCACAGACCAGTTGATTCAATTAAGCATAAGTTGGAGCAACAATTACACAATTTCTAACAACCTAGGATGCAAAACATACTAAGTGAAAGTTATGTAAATGGTAGCTCTAGATTAAACCCATCCTTACTCAATGAAATACAACAATAACAATATTGAAAACATGAATAATCTAGCAGTAAATTAAGGGCTTCATCTATGCCCTAGCAAAGATGTTTAGAACATAATACAAAATGAAATTAAACCTAATTTACTACTGCTAGTTGCTTCGGCTAGTCCGGGCTTGAGTTCTTCATCACAATCCCATCCCCATTTATACACCAATTTCCCCAATTTCAATCCCAGTTTCAGTATAATACAATTAGAAAATTAGGGATTTAGTATTCTTAGAACTCACCACTGATGGAGTCTTCAGTTTATAGCCAACCTATTGTCCGACGATGTTGATGTTATAGAGGACAAGAAATTCAGACCTTCCCTTTGTCATTCTCACTGCTCTAAGGGACAAATTCGCCGGCCTATTGTTCCTTGAGTAACAGCTATTGATATCTAGGGCTAGCTTGAAATGGGTAAAACAATAGGAGTACAAATTCAACATCTGATTGATTAGGGAAAGATGGAGAGAAAATGTGGGCTTGAGAAAGATGGGCGGTGCTGCTGGTTTGGCAGTAGGGAGGAGGTACTGTTGTCGGGTAAGAGAAATGGAGAACAAGTTCTGATCTTGGAAATGTTATTGGGAAGGATGATAATGGGATGTTTAGGTTTTAAGCAAAAATACCTAGCTTAGGTGTATATGAGATTAGATTGTTTGCCTTCCTTTGCTTTTAAAAGGTGAATAACACCTAGCCTTCTACCCTGGCTATTGATATACAACATGATCAGCACAAGACCGGCTGCACAGGCACCTGAATTTCTTCCACTTCTTAGCCACCCTCCATTTGGTGCAAATGTTTCCGCTTTCCATAATACCTCTGCCAATCAGTTTTCAGTCACCTGCTCACTTTATGAATCTCCAAATATTTATTAATCCTACAAATACGAAACAAACACAAAATATTAATATTTACAACAAAATAAGATTATTGATACCTCGGGACGCAAAATACATAATTTAACTTAAAATAGGACATTAAAGCCCTTGAGATGTGATAAAAGATAACAAAATAATCTAGAAATTAGCATTATTAGGCACTGATCACACCCCCAAACTTGAATTTTGCTCGTCTACGAGTAAACAAAAGCTAATAAAATCCTACCTACACGACTGTCGCTGGTCTCTCGATTGCATTTAGCGAATGCAATAAGCCTTTTAAACCACTAAGTGTCCCTAGTTGACGAGTTGAAGTCTCGTGAGGGTTTTGCTTAGAACATACCCTCAAAGTTCTAAGTCAAAAGATAGCTCATCTTGTATGAAATGTGTCACCTGCATCAGTTTAAGCTCACAACAAAATGGATCTGTCAATCTAGCCTTCAAAGGTACAAGCGACACACACTGATTCCAGCACAAAAAATATTTTGAAATCCAAGAGTTCGAATATTAACATGTGATAAGAGTGTAAGGTGTAATTCTATCGTAAACATGCATGGAAACCGATTTATCAACCGAAGTCATGACTGCCAATACTAAGAGATAGTTGAACCGAATGGGAGATGTGAATGTTCACTTAAGGGTTGGTGATTTTTCAGCTTACTCGTTTTGTACATCAACGGCTACGCTCTCCCTTGCTCATTACAAGACTATTTACAATACATATACAAAGACTAATTACAACATACTCAATGACTGACTATTTACTTTGACAACTTTGAAACAAGAAGTAAACAAATACGGACTATATGGAACAAAAGATAACAAACTTTTTTATCATTTATTTATTTATATTTTTTTTTTTTTTTTTTTTTTTTGGGATGAAAGAGTCACGAAGACAAGATGATACAACGAATTTACACAAAACAAAAAAGATACAATACATTAACATTATAGCAAGAGGTAGCATCGTTATTTTAGATGATTGGCAGTCTACTGGATTATGCAAATCAGGATATACATGCTTGACAGATAGTGCAAGTTCAAGTTTCATATCACATGCTCAAAAAGTTTCAAATATAGTAAAACGAAATCGAATGTTACTGTGTTAGAATCAGATCAAGGTAGATGAGCTCAACTGATTTTTTTTTTATATGGCAGAGTTCAGTTTCATTTTAAGCATAGTGACAGTCACAAGGTATCTACTTTTCACCCCCAAACCTAACCTAAACATTGTCCTCAATGTTTCAAAAGATAAACAGAATTATAACCACAACATACCATGAGAACCATGCTGAGTAGAGAAATGAAAGAGATTACCATATGTCAAGCAAAAGCAATTTTAGAATTCCATTATTCATGGCTGGAATCCAACCAGAACTCAGCTGATGTCACATTGGATTAACACATATATACAGGAAAAGCTAGAAAATATAATTACCTACTGGAATATACAATGATGATTTGCTATATATATACAACCTAAAGAGTTGAGGATCAACCCAGAAAATGACATGCAAAAGTATCGACAGTCTCAAGCATATATAACATCACAAAAATGCAAGTGAGACTGCGGGTATGAATGAGTTACCCCGAAATCTGAATTTTACAGAGATATGGCTTTTATTAACATAAACTAGCAGATTTTGAGGTACTTCCAGCATAAATTCAAATTCTGAATCGACATGTTCAGGGACATGCATAAAAACAGGAAGAGATCCCATATGTGGCTTCTCAATAACATGATATTTAGTGGACAAGAGAATTTGAGATGCACACAGCTCTAACCCTAGATTCGGACTCTCCAACAAAGTGAGTTTAGAACTCTCTGAAGGAACAAGTTGTAGGTCAGAAGCGAGACAATCTTTTTGTGACTTAGGCAGGAAATCAAATGCGTCTAAGTTATATTCCTGTTTAGGCTCAAAAGTATCACCACGCAATTCAGTTTTTTCCTAGTCAGAAACAAGTATTGCAATATCAAGCTCACATTCATTAGACAAACTAACAAGCCCCAAATCAGCATCAAAATCATCTGGATATTGATTGCAATGAATATCAACATTAGAAGAAACATTATCACTGAAGGTCTCTACACTATGGTCTAGCATTTCAGAATTACAAGACTCTGAACTTTCATTTTCAGAATTAACGACCTCCTCTAACATTGTATCATCATCATTATCACAGATACATAAAAATCATACCCCATCATAACTATAAGTGTTCTTTGCCCATACATCTGCCTCTAAAATAGGTGAATATGGATTAAAATTTTCAGCAACAGGGTAAAAAACACTATATTCAGAATTAAGCTCATTGGGAAAAACAAACATTTCACATTCATAGTCCACATGCTTATCACTTCTTTCATTTTCATTTGGTACAGTGATAACTTGCCTCACTACAGGTTGTAAACCTTGTGTAGAGTCACCAGTACATGAAATATTTAGATTATTTATCCTTCCTAGTTCACAAGTTGGTGAGTCTAAGTTATTCTCATGCATTTTATGGAAAGTATTGGCACAATGCATTTTAGACTGCTTAATGGCATGCAATTCAGTGCAGTTCTCACTTAAATGGCCTAAGCTATCATACAAGATACAAAAAGAGAATTCAGTCTGGTTACATAACTTGGGTGCATCAGAATTTTCATTCGCGCACCTCTCTAGAGCTTCAACTCTCCTAATTAAGAATTCTATATTTGTATCCGAGTCAAAATCAACATCTGACTCATGGAGATCACCCATATCATGTGACATTGTCCTAGTTTCCCTATAGGATTCTCATTGATGGGTTTGCTCAGCAAGTTTAGCTAAAAATGGCCATGCATCATCCACGGTTTTATCAATGAACTCACCATTACACATATACTCAACCAAGGCTCGAGAATTAAAGTCTAATACTTCATAAAGAATTGCGACCAGTCTCCACTTCTCAAAGCCATGGTGACGATACTCAAACAACAAATCATTAAATTAAACCGTTCAAAATAATGAAAAAAGTGTCTCTCCATCTAACTGGACAAAATAATTAATACTTTGAAGAATGTTGATGGTTCGATGATATGGAAAGAACTTTTTGGAAAATTTTGTTGTGAGTTGGTCCCAAGTGGTGATTGACTGCGGTCTCAGACTGTAAAACCATGATTTAGCACTTTTTTTTAACGAAAACGTAAACAAACGCAACTGTTGATGGTGGTTCTTAGCTTAGGGTTAAAATCGTAAAACTATGCATCTGACATGACGTCACTATGACCACTAGCACACTTATTGAATCAAACAACATGCCTACGTAAGAATTACTAGGGTACCCTTTTTTTTACTCAGCTGAGCTGGATCGGTCATCTGAATCTGAGTTGACTCGCCAGAGTAAAAATCCGACAGAGTCTCCTCTGTTTTCTGGGCATTTCTCAGGCCAATTTCAGGCCGATATCTTCATTCTTTCATACCCTAACATACATCTAATATTCATTCTCTTCCATTTCTGTTGCTTCAATATCTCAAGCCACCTGAATTCATTCCACACATCCACTCAAGCCATAATTTCACTCTTGCAGCACCATTGTTCATTGCAACCATCTCAGGCCACAGCTCCAGCTCTTGTATTCCAGCAAAGCCATAGCACCATCCTGCCATCCTTCTGTTTATGGGTAAAAATCGTTTCTGCCGATTTCGGTAAATTCGGTAGGTGAGTGAGAAACTGGTTCAAACCCTAAACAAATGTGCTGCACGTGAGCACTTTATAGATTCGAGAGATCAATCTGTACAAGTCCGGCCTAAACCAAGAAATGGCCGTTCCAGACTTGCTTCGGTCACAAAGTGGAGGAGAAGGGTTGATTTGGGGAGGGAAGCAAAGAAAGGTGTTGAGACCAGAATAATTCTGAGAGAGTAGTGTCTCGACTTGTATTAGAAAGTGGAAGCTTCGTAATCTTGCAAGAGATGAAAGCTTTTGGAGAGCTTGCAAAGTTGCCTTTTCTGAGAGTGTAGTATTTTTCTCCTGACCGAGACTTGTTGTCCGGTGGAAATAGGTAAGACCTATTTATACAAGTCGAGATTGAAACGTACCCTGGCCTCATGAAGGAAGATAATAAAGGGTGAAATAATGGGAGGAGGTGGTAACCGCATGGTGTTAATGGGTGAAAACGTTTTCACCATTATTTCCACATTTATTTGACCGCTTTATTCCTTTTTACGCTTTCTTAATGTGAGCGTAGTGTACGCTGCAAGTTGTGACCGCCAAACCAAAACCCTGGAAAGCATCCCCCAGTTTGTGTTGATATCTCGATTGTTGGTTGCACCTTGAGTGCAAGTGGCAATGCCAGAGCTGCTAGTGGCGTGCGTGGCATGTGCCAATGGCATGTGCAGAATGCCTTGGTGGTAGGTTGTACGTTGAGTGCAAGTGGCAATGCCAGAGCTGCTAGTGGCGTGCGTGGCATGTGCCAATGGCATGTGCGGAATGCCTTGGTGGTAGGTTGCATGGTTTGCGAGTTAGGCTACCAGTGTGCATTAAGGGGCACGGCTAGGTGATGAAGACTACCAGCGAGCGTGTTGGCATGTGCCAATAACATGTGTGGTCGTTAGGGCCGTGGCCTTGGTAGGAAATGCTACCAGCGAGCATGTTGGCATGTGCCAATGGCATGCGTGGCCGTTAGGGCCGTGGCTTTGGTAGGAAAAGCTACCAAATGAGCAAGTTGGCATGTGCCAATGGCATGTGTGGCCATTAGGGCCGTGGCTTTGGTAGGAAAAGCTACCTGCGAACTTGTTGGCATGTGCCAATGGCATGCGTGGCCGTTAGGGCCGTGGCCTTGGTAGGAAAAGCTACCAGCGAGCATGTTGGCATGTGCCAATGGCATGCGTGGCCGTTAGGGCCGTGGCCTTGGTAGGAAAAGATACCAGCGAGCATGTTGGCATGTGCCAATGGCATGCGTGGCCATTAGGGCCGTGGATTTGGTAGGAAAAGCTACCGGCGAGCTTGTTGGCATGTGCCAATGGCATGCGTGGCCGTTAGGGCCGTGGCCTTGGTAGGAAAAGCTACCACCGAGCATGTTGGCATGTGCCAATGGCATGCGTGGCCGTTAGGGCCGTGGCTTTGGTAGGAAAAGCTACCAGCGAGCATGTTGGCATGTGCCAATGGTATGCGTGGCCGTTAGGGCCGTGGCCTTGATAGGAAAAGCTACCAGCGAGCATGTTGGCATGTGCCAATGGCATGCGTGGCCGACTTGGCCTAGGTTGCATGGTTTGCAAGCCTAGGGCGCTATATTTGGCATGTGCCAATGGCATAGCGGCTTGGAAATATGGCTTGTGGTGCGTGTTGGCATGTGCCAATGGCACGTACGGCCATGTTGACCTAGTTGCATGTTTTGCAAGCCTAGGGCGCTATATTTGGCATGTGCCAATGGCATAGCGGCTTAGTTTGGCATGGTTGCCAATGAGTGCGATATGTAGTTTGGTTTTGGCGTCGCTGCCATGGTGCGCAGTGTGCGGCTTGGTTTTGGCGTTGTTGCCATGGTGCGCAGTGTGCGGCTTGGTTTGGCATTGTTGCCATGGTGCGCAGTGTGCGGCTTGGTTTGGCATTGTTGCCATGGTTGGTAGGCTGGGAAGATGGTCTGATTTTTGCCTACTTGTTATAATCGCAAGTGCACGGTGTCTACAATGTAGACAGGGCAAATACGGGTCGATCCCACAAGAACTTGTGGTGCTATGGTTGATCAAGGGCTATGCTAAACTGAATTCAAGCAAGTGTGTAACAGAACTATGAGTTGGTGTCGATACGACTGAGGTGTATTGTGGTGTGAATCTAAAATAAAACAGCAAGATAAATTGTAACAGATAGAGAGCACTAGGGTATCGAATCCTCCACCTAATCTCAGCTAAGTCAGTTCAATTCTTATAATGTTCTCGTCCCTTGTAATGGCAAGTCTGCCATTTATCCAGGGTCTCAATGGATGGTTTATTATCAACCAAGGCAATTAACTAATTCCTAGTATTAGCTGTCTTGTCATAGTACAACTAATCACAAATCAGTTTTCACTACTTAGATGATTCAACCTATCTTAAGATGGATATTCTAATCACAATTAGAGTATCTTTCCCAAGCACTAGCTGTCTTCTCAGGGCACAACTAGTCTAAGGATCAATAATGATCAATGAAGCATGAATTGCACACATTTAACATAGAAATAACCTGACTACAATGCATACATGGCATACATTGTGAAAGTAATATGCAAAAGTGTTCTGATTATATGTATCCTAAACAATAAATCTCAATCAAGAACAATATCAAAATATGAACAAATCTTAGCAACAGATTATGGGTTTCATCTCAACCCTAGCCAATGTGATTAAAATATCAGAGGAAATAATAAAACACAAATTAAACCTAAATTGGTGCTCTGGCTAACCCAAGCATGAGTTTTTTCACACACATCAAGTTCTATTTATACATGCCCAGAGAAAACCCTAATTTACTTCAACAAAAACAAAAATTAAACAAACCCAATCGCCCATACTCTGAATCGCTTCTCTCTTCTGTCAACGGCTCAGGGCTCCATGCGTGGGGTTTGGTGGTGAAACCCTAGCTTCAATCATCTCAACCCTAGCTTCTAGGTTAAGGTAGAAGCTATGGATGGAGATGGGTGATGCGAGGGTAGCTGAGGAGGTGGTGATGGTTCTGGTGCGGCTGACAGAGATGGAGTGGTGGTGATGGGGATGGCTCTGCATCAGGCGAGGGAGGTGAAGGAGAAGGGATGGGTTCTGCAGAGGTATGGGAGAAGAAAGAGAAGAAGGAAGAGGAAATGGATTTGCTCGAGTGGGGGTATAGGTGTAGGAGGTTTCGTTGTGAGGCGGGGGCATCGAAGTTTGATGAGGAAGGCGGAGCGAGCATTGGATTTAGCTGGAGAAGATCTGAACGGTTGAGGAAGTATTGGGTTGATTTGGTGTTGAGCGGAGCATCGAGAAATAGATGTGAGCGAAGGAGCGACCGTAGGATGCATCTGGGCGAGATCTCAACGGCTCGGGATGAGCGGGTTCGGATCCGGGTCACGGGTCGGGTCTAGCTCAAGCCCATGTCTTGTAGATGAGTTGCTACTTGTTGGGTTGCAACTGTTGCGCGCGCGGGCTTTGGCTTTCTGTTCCATAGACGCTTGTCTCCAAGTCTTCGCTCTTTCGGCTCCTCAATTTCTCCGAACTTTATTTATTACCTAAAAACACAAAATTAATTAATACAAATATTTATTCTTGAAAACAAAGAAAACACAGAATTTGGGATAATATCTGATTTCTAAGCACAAAAGATGAGTAAAATGCCAATAAAAAGGTGTATAAATATGTACTATTTGGCACTCATCAAATACCCCCAAACCTGAATTTCACTTGTCCTCAAGTGAAACAGAAATTAAGAAATCCTAACTATACCACTGTCGCAGGTCTCTCGAATGCATTTAGCGTATGCACTAAGCCTTTAAACCCCTAGGTGTCCCTAGTGGACGAGTTTTAGTCTCGTGAGGGTTTACCAGAGGTGTACCCACAAAACCTTCTCCAACTTCAGAGTGTAAAAGAGTCTCAAGCATCCAAGGAGCTATGAGGACATAGAGTTTCTGCATGCTAGTAACTCTAAAATCTCTAAAAGTTGGAGGTTTTATTAGCAAAAAGTTTTGAAATATATAAATATATATATATATATATATATATATATTATTATTATTATTTTATTTTATTTTTTATAAAAGAAAGATTAAAAACTCTAAATGCAAATGCACCCCCAAACCTAAATCAAACATTGTCCTCAATGTGTCAACAGATGATAAAATTTTAAACAGTCACATACCATGAGAACTATGCTGATAAGAGAAAAGGGAAGAGATTACCGGATGTCGGCGGGAGCAAGGTTAGAGCTTCATTTGTCAAGGCTAGAATCCAACATTCTCAGTGGAGATCATATCGGATTAGCACAAAATATGTACAAGAAGACTCAACCGATTCAAGAAAAGAAAATTTTAACAAGTCCTCTTTGGATTATATACAATGAAAATTCACCATATACTAACAATCTAAAGAGTTGAGGATCAACCCAATAGAAAATATATACAAACATCAACAGCCTTACACAAATATAACAAGAGAGTGCAAGTAAGGCTGCATATGGGAATGACTTTCCCCCAAACCTAAATTTTTCAACAGGTGTGTTTTTGAGCACAAAATTTTGCAAATTTAAAGGTACATCATGCAAAAGGTCTAACTCAAAATGAGTGTTGCTAAGAACTGGCAGACATACACATTCCAACTGTGGTTCCCTAAAGGTGTTATACTTTGATGCAAAATAGTCCAAGAGGACTTGGGAAGCACAAAGCTCTAGGCCTAAATTAGGCATTTTCAGAAAAGTTGGTTTTGCAATTTTGTTACAAACTACACCTAGGTTTGGTGGAGGATTTTCAATTTGTGACTTAGGAGAGAGATTAGGTACATCTAAGTTGTTTTCATGTATAAGAATATTTGCACCATCACACACTTTCCTAAGGTCAGAAGAAGGTAAATCATGTTCACCAGCATAAAACAGTTCATCAATCTCCATGTCATAATCATCATTACTCAAAAGTTTATTCTCATGTATGACATAATCAGAAGAAACAGGTGATATAGCATGCTCACTTTCACAGGACAATTGCACAGGCCCCAAATCAGCATCACATGTATGAATATTAGAAGAAGCATCATTCATAGGGTTCACAGAAGAGACGCCTAACGTCTCTGAACCAAAAGATTCCATCATATTTTCTGCATGCACATGCTCTTCTAACATATCATATTCATCATCATCATCATCATAACAAAAATGCATTTCCCTATTAGCATTTCTAGTATACTCATTTACCTCTAGATTAGGTTCATATTCAGTGTTAGTTGCATGAGTAGGAATAGAAACACTATTTTCAAGATTTACTTTATTAGGGACAATAATCATCCTATCATGAACTGCCTTCCATTCTTCCTTTTCTAAATGAATAAGGTTCATCTTTAAGAACATGTAACATTGTTCAATGGAAGGAGAGTCTTCAATAGTGGGTATGCATGCCTCATATGGATATTCACTGCATGGTTGTGCATGAGGTTCACTAGAGAAGGGAGATTCAGACATGTTGCTATATGGATGATCATGCATTGCATTCAGTTCAAGCCTAGCATTTTGTTCCATGAGCGTTTCCATTAGTGATTGTAAACAAGGAGTCGGGGGAGTATAAAATTGTTCAACTCCCCACTGTGGTGACTGATACATGTGCTCATGATGGTTAGGGTATGAATATTCAAGGTCAGGGCCCTGAGATGGCTCATAATAATCCCTAAAATCATCATGGACTGTGGGGGTTTCATATGGTGAAACATGCCCATAAGCAATCTCTCTAATGGATTTGTTTGTATCCCCAGTTGCAGACCAAAATCCTGACATGATTTAGCAACTCAATTTGGGCTCAAAAAGAAGCACTATAGCCTAGCACACATCAAGTATACTAAGTCTAGATGCAAGCCCAAGTTATGCAAAGCACAGCCCAAAGGTTATGGAAAGTGGGCTCCGTTTTGGTTTAAGAGGGTTTTGGTTTATTGGAAATGTAAAGCCTAGTGGAACTGGGTTCTAGCCCAACAGCTCAGTTTTTGTGGGCTTATGTTTGGTTTTTGTTGGGAAAGTACAGCCCAGTGGGACTGTGGGCTCAGTTTGGTTTAAGCCCAGGTTATGCAAAACTCAGTTTGGTTTAAATGGGATTTGGTTTATTGGGTTTCATTGGTTGTGTGCAGCCCAGCTTAGCAGCAGCAGAAGTAGCACAAACTCACACCATTTCACAGAACTAAGGGCAACACAATTTCACAACAATTGGCACCTAAATTCCCAAAGCTAAGCACACAGGGGCGCTTGTAATTGCTGGCATGGATCACACAGCACAGATTAGGTTGATTTATGTTCAGCCTAGGTTGTGTGCAAGTCAGTTTATTTGCAGGTGCACAGGGTAGCTCATAATGTCAGCAAAACAACGATTCAGCTAGCAATTATACAAGGCAATCAATTCCAGGGAAGAACAAAAAAAAATGCTCATGCAATTCAACACAGGGGCTTGGAGGTTATTAGCTCAAGTACAACTTGGCTAGTTTGCACAACAGAGGTCTAAGTGCATTCACATTTCAAAGACAGCAAGTTTGTGCACACAGGTTGTCACAGCACAGATCAATGTAATGTGTGCAGGGCAGGTTTTAAGCTCAGCACAGTTTATGTGCTCAGAACAGCACAGAGCAACACATCTCACACACAAATTACCAAAGAAGCACAGATGATATCAACAGGGTCTGTTGACCTCAAAAATTAAACAAACCCAATCGCCCATACTCTGAATCGCTTCTCTCTTCTGTCAATTCGGCTCAGAGCTCCATGCGTGGGGTTTGGTGGTGAAACCCTAGCTTCAATCATCTCAACCCTAGCTTCTAGGTTAAGGTAGAAGCTATGGATGGAGATGGGTGATGCGAGGGTAGCTGAGGAGGTGGTGATGGTTCTGGTGCGGCTGACAGAGATGGAGTGATGGTGATGGGGATGGCTCTGCATCAGGCGAGTGAGGTGAAGGAGAAAGGATGGGTTCTGCAGAGGTATGGGAGAAGAAAGAGAAGAAGGAAGAGGAAATGGATTTGCTCGAGTGGGGGTATAGGTGTAGGAGGTTTCGTTGTGAGGCGGGGGCATCGAAGTTTGATGAGGAAGGCGGAGCGAGCATTGGATTTAGCTGGAGAAGATCTGAACGGTTGAGGAAGTATTGGGTTGATTTGGTGTTGAGCGGAGCATCGAGAAATAGATGTGAGCGAAGGAGCGACCGTAGGATGCATCTGGGCGAGATCTCAATGGCTCGGGATGAGCGGGTTCGGATCCGGGTCACGGGTCGGGTCTAGCTCAAGCCCATGTCTTGTAGATGAGTTGCTACTTGTTGGGTTGCAACTGTTGCGCGCACGGGCTTTGGCTTTCTGTTCCATAGACGCTTGTCTCCAATTCTTCGCTCTTTCGGCTCCTCAATTTCTCCGAACTTTATTTATTACCTAAAAACACAAAATTAATTAATACAAATATTTATTCTTGAAAACAAAGAAAACACAGAATTTGGGATAATATCTGATTTCTAAGCACAAAAGATGAGTAAAATGCCAATAAAAAGGTGTATAAATATGTACTATTTGGCACTCATCAATGGTGCGCAGTGTGCGGCTTGGTTTGGCATTATTGCCATGGTGCGCAGTGTGCGGCTTGGTTTGGCATTGTTGCCATGGTGCGCAGGGTGCGGCTTGGTTTGGCATTGTTGCCATGGTGCGCAGTGTGCGGCTTGGTTTGGCATTGTTGTCATGGTGCGCAGGGTGCGGCTTGGTTTGGCAATGTTGCCATGGTGCGCAGTGTGCGGCTTGGTTTGGCATTGTTTCCATGGTGCGCAGTGTGCGGCTTGGTTTGGCATTGTTGCCATGGTGCGCAGTGTGCGGCTTGGCTTGGCATTGTTGCCATGGTGCACAGTGTGCGGCTTGGTTTGGCATTGTTGCCATGGTGCGCAGTGTGCGGCTTGGTTTGGCATTGTTGCCATGGTGCGCAGTGTGCGGCTTGGTTTGGCATTGTTGCCATGGTGCGCAGTGTGCGGCTTGGTTTTGGAATTAGGGTTCGTGTCGAAAACCTAACTGGGTATTTTGAAAAAATACCCCTATTAATTATTTACACCTGAGTTAAATGCTCTTAGTTAATATGTTGCGGGTAACACTAGGTCATGGGGTTTTACGATTTTACCCCTTCTTTAAAAACCACCATCAACATTAAGTCCCCTGCTTAGCTCGGAACATGGGCTTTGTTGCGAGGTAAGCATAAGATGGTGACAAACTATCAACAACAAACCGTAAAGAGAATTGAGGAGGCTTGTCTGACCTTTTATAAATAGGATTTGGAATCCTTGCCTCTGGTAGTTTTGCACAAATCGGGAGGCTGGCACAATTGGTGGGGCCGGTGCAGCTTGGGCGACGTTGGGAAATTTGCGTGAGTTGGGAAACTGAGTGTGCTAGCTGGTGGGACCGGCGCAAGGTGTGGAAGCTATGCGTGCTTGCAGGCGTGACTTGGGCGGCCATTGGGAAGTCGGCGTGATTGGTGGGGCCGGTGCAGCTTGGGCGACATTGGGAAGTTGGGCGCCCTTGTGGGCCCGTTTCTTACACGCACGATTTTGGTAAAGGGAAATCCTTCCCTATTTCAGAATCTTCACGCCTATATATACAAAGTCCCTTTCTCACATCTTGCACTTTCATCTTTTCATCCTTTCCTACTAGCGGCAGAGTCACAAAGAAAAACCAGCTTCCAGGTATGTCTTCAATACTTCTCTTGTTTCCCTTTTTATGTAGGTGTAAACCCTAAGAGTAGGCGTTTATATATTGCGCATATAATTTCTTGGCGTGCCTCTTATAGAAAACATTGTATGTATGCGCCCTAGGGAAATACTGCATATATTATTCGAACTCGTAGGAAAGTGCTCCATATATAATTTTGAACACGAAGAAGGATATTACAGACGCACTTGAGCCCGTATAAAATACTGCGTATAATTTTGAACCCTGAAGAAAATACTGCGTGTGCAGTTTCGAACCCGTAGAGAATACTGTATATGAATCCCGAAGAAGAATACTGTATATGTGCTTCATATGACTTCGAACCCGTAGGAAATATTGCATATATGAATTTCGGTCCCGAGAGAAATACTGCGCGTGCAGTTTTGAACCCGTAGAAAAATGCTCCATGTATAATTTTGAACCCGAAGAATGATACTGCAGACGCACTTGAGCCCGTATAAAATACTGCGTATATAATTTGAAACCTGAAGGAAATACTGCGTGTGTATTTTTGAACCCTGAAGAAAATACTGCGTGTGTATTTTTGAACCCGTAGAGAATGCTCCATATATAATTTTGAACCCGAAGAATGATACGCCCTTTCTCTTTTTTTTTTTTGTATTTCGGGCTTTCCTTTGTTGGGCGCGGTTATGTGTCAGGGAGATAATTTTGTCTTTCTCTGTGTGCAGATATCTTGTTACTAAGTTGTTATGAAGAAATCCGGTAAGATGTTACCTGAACAAAATTTCGCCTCATCGAAAGATGTCCATAGTTCCAAACCGAACACGGATGATGAATTCTTCGCCAAAAAACTTGCCTCTGCTCGGAAAAATCACCTGTGCTTCGTGCCAATTTTGTTAACCGGTGGTGAAGATGAAAAGAAGACACGTTCGGTTCGCCCAGAGAACACCATACGGTTCTGTCTTCATAAAGGGGTATATTCCTCTTCCAATATTGATTTCAGGATGTGTCAAAGCCCATTGCGTTCTTTTGATAGATGGGTTGAGTTCATGGTGAGTAAGGAGCATATAAACACCAACCTGACTCGAGCGCAGATTATTGATGCTGTCAGAGCTTCAGTAAACCTCCAGATTAGGAAGGATATCCCGGGCTTGGTTGCTTTCATCTCCAGGTGGTGTTCGGACACCCATACAATCATATGTAGATGGGGTGAGATAACTTTCTCCTTGGAGAGTGTGGCTCTCTTGCTGAATCTTAGAATCGGGAATCTTAAAATCCAATTATCTGAAAGTGAGGTGAAGATGCGGGATGACCTTGCCGCTAAGTTGGGAGATTACGCTCGAAAAGACTCCACTGCGAAGTCAAAGGATTCTGTCCGGAAAGAGGATGAAAGGTGCTTTTATAGCTGGTGGATGTCTCAAGAGTTGTCTAGAGACATTTTCGATGACGGTTCTGGCAAGAAGGAAATAAGACCAGAGTTGCTAGTGATTGCTGTGAAGTTGGCAAAAGGTGAAGTTCTTCCCATTGGTAAGCTATTCCTCGGTTCCCTGTATGTGCATCCGGGATCACCTAGTTGCGAACATGCGAGTTTCGAATGGTTTCATGAAAGTGAATTCATATGTGCACGTTGCTTTTCTGCAAGTCTGGCTATGGGAGAACTTTGAGAAGTATGCTCCGAAACCGATGCCTTCGATTCCCGCGAGTTGGGGCGGCTCTCGAATTCTTCGATAGGTGAACAGGCATCCAAGAGTTGGCGTGAGTTTGGTTAGTCTTCTTGATAAGTCGTATGAAATCAGTTTTCGCCCATGGGAGCTTGGTCCATAGGTCGGTGACTCAAATTGACACCTTTGCTTCTCCGCTCCGCTCATGTCTTTGTCTTCGATGGCGATTTGAGCGTTGGTGAAAACTTGTTTATTCAAAGCCGCACGTCCGGTTATGTGCCGTCTTTCTTCATGGGGTCTTTCCAGATATAGCTGCTACAATATTGACCGTGCCGCTTTCGTCACATGGGTTTCGATCAAGGGGTGCCTCTTGCTTACCAGCTGGTGATCCCTAAGGATTCATTGCGTGCCGCCCTTAATGCCAGTTCCCTTGAGCCGGGTATCCGCCTTCCCTTCTTTCAAACGAGAAGAGTAACTTCGACGACCTTCGGCTATAATGAGTTTCAGTGCGACGAGTTTATTATGATCCAAGATTTCGTGAATAACGTGGTGGAGAACGTTCGTTGTAAACCTTCCCCAGTTTTGAAGAAGTATCCAATGTTGAGAGATCTCAGCGAAAGTTGCCTAGCAACTCGGAAAGTCCCAGGCCAAGGAACGGAGAACGAAGAATCGTCTTTGGCGGGTTCCGGACGGTTTCAAAAGATCCTCCCGCAGCTCTCGTGTCTTTCAGTTCTTCCAATAACCAGGTATGTGTCGCTTCTTCATTGGTTTGTCTCAAAACACGTGAAATTCTGCTGAAAACATGTGTCTTGTTTCTTCCAGGGCTTCGGTAGTGTTAATGCTTTCATTGCCCTTGCACGTTGCCGTGGAGACGACAATTTCTTCAAAGAATTCCAAAGACCACCGAGCCTTCTCATAGCGGTGATGAGTCAGAGAAAGAAGAAAGTTCGACAAGTGAGAGTGATTCCTCTGGCAGCACTGGTTCTTTTTCGGGAAGTGGTTCGGTGAGTTCCGCGCTTCTTCTCTTTCTTCTTCAGTTTCTTCTTTTGAAAAATGTCTGACTCAAGTTCGCAGGAGGAATCCGGTTCGGAGGACGATTCTGGGGTAGAGCCACACGAAAACTTGCCTTTGGTGGCCACCGCCGGTGACTTGGAGATGGGAGTTAGCCAATTGTCGGGCACAGATGTGGCTCAAACGGTGGATGATTCTCTGATGGTTGCTGCCGTAGACATGGAAGAAGACCCTCTGCGAGTCGTGAGGCTAGGTGCAGGCGCCATTTTTGATCCCCCGTACTTGGTTCCTTATCCAGGTCATGTGTTGGTTGGCGGCTTCAGCGTGCCGGCTAAGCATGAGGCATTGTACACCAGAATCTGGGAGAAGTACGGACATATGGCCACAACCAAGAAAGTCACTAGTCGATTTGCGCTGGTTAAGCGTGTGGAAGAGGCTTTATCTTCCATCGAGGATATGCGTGAGGTGACTGGTCACACCGTTTCTGAAGACGTTATTGCCGACTGGGAGCACCATCGCGACGTGTGCGTAGAAAAGGAGTTCAACACTTCGTGGTTTGTCGAAGGCCTTGCCGAGATCCAAAAGTTGAAAGATGCAAGACAACCAAAAGCCTTTCCGCCGAGGAGATTGCATGACAGGAGGTAGAACTCGAAAAGCTTTCCAAGATGTTGACTATGAAGAGAGCGACTCTTGAAGATGCAAAGTTGACTTTCTCCAAGAAGAAAGGACCTTTGTTGGATGATTTTCCTTGAATGTTTCTCTCGTTAAACTTTCATTTAGGTTCTCTCTCTCCTTTTTTTTTTTTTGAAAGACATATTGGATGTCCGGTTCAAAGTTTGACCGGTTTTGGTAGACAGTGGTAGCTTTTGAGGATATTAGATTATTTTCGGGATGAATGGTTTTGATAGTATGACTCGATTATGCTTTGGAAAAGGAATATTGCTTTTATGAAAGTGTGTGCTAGCAATAGGCACAAGAGTATGACGGTTTTATTAAGAACCTAAAAACAGATCGTTTATCTTGCCCAATCTAATTTTACTCACTTGCAAACACGCCTCTCTCCAAGTAAAGGCGGCTTTGCTGGTAGCATCGCCAATTAGTCCCCAATTGCTGGTAGCATCTTCAGCGAGTCCCCAGTTTTCTGGTGTAGTTTTAACAACTGATAACCTGGTTGTCTGGCAGTTGAGTCAGACTGAGTCGCAAGTCCCCAATCGCTGGTAGCATCTTCAACGAGTCCCCAGTTTTCAGGTGTAGTTTTACAACTGATAACCGGGTTGTCTGGCAGTTGAGTCGGATCGAGTCGCCTTCCCCTACCATCTTGACATCTGGGTCGAAGAACGAGATCGACAGTCTGTCATTGTAGCCGATAGATCAATCCTCCCGCTGTGGTCGCCAATTGTTTATGGGTAAAAATCGTTTCTGCCGATTTCGGTAAATTCGGTAGGTGAGTGAGAAACTGGTTCAAACCCTAAACAAATGTTCGCACGTGAGCACTTTATAGATTCGAGAGATCAATCCGTACAAGTCCGGCCTAAACCAAGAAATGGCCGTTCCGGACTTGCTTCGGTCACAAAGTGGAGGAAAAGGGTTGATTTGGGGAGGGAAGCAAAGAAAGGTGTTGAGACCGAATAACCGAGAGAGTAGTGTCTCGACTTGTATCGTAAAGTGGAAGCTTCGTAAGCTTGCAAGAGATGAAAGCTTTTTGGAGAGCTTGCAAAGTTGCCTTTTCCGAGAGTGTAGTATTTTTCTCCCGACCGAGACTTGTTGTCTCCGGTGGAAATAGGTAAGACCTATTTATACAAGTCGAGATTGAAACGTACCTGGCCTCATGAAGGAAGAGAGTAAAGGGTGAAATAATGGGAGGAGGTGGTAACCGCATGGTGTTAATGGGTGAAAACGTTTTCACCATTATTTCCTCATTTATTTGACCGCTTTATTCCTTTTCACGCTTTCTTAATGTGAGCGTAGTGTACGCGCAAGTCTGTGACCGCCAAACCAAAACCCTGGAAAGCATCCCCCAGTTTGTGTTGATATCTCGAGTGTTGGTTGCACCTTGAGTGCAAGTGGCAATGCCAGAGATGCTAGTGGCGTGCGTGGCATGTGCAGAATGCCTTGGTGGTAGGTTGTACGTTGAGTGCAAGTGGCAATGCCAGAGCTGCTAGTGGCGTGCGTGGCATGTGCCAATGGCATGTGCGGAATGCCTTGGTGGTAGGTTGCATGGTTTGCGAGTTAGGCTACCAGCGTGCATTAAGGGGCACGGCTAGGTGATGAAGACTACCAGCGAGCGTGTTGGCATGTGCCAATAACATGTGTGGTCGTTAGGGCCGTGGCCTTGGTAGGAAATGCTACCAGCGAGCATGTTGGCATGTGCCAATGGCATGCGTGGCCGTTAGGGCCGTGGCTTTGGTAGGAAAAGCTACCAGCGAGCATGTTGGCATGTGCCAATGGCATGTGTGGCCATTAGGGCCGTGGCTTTGGTAGGAAAAGCTACCAGCGAGCTTGTTGGCATGTGCCAATGGCATGCGTGGCCGTTAGGGCCGTGGCCTTGGTAGGAAAAGCTACCAGCGAGCATGTTGGCATGTGCCAATGGCATGCGTGGCCGTTAGGGCCGTGGCCTTGGTAGGAAAAGCTACCAGCGAGCATGTTGGCATGTGCCAATGGCATGCGTGGCCATTAGGGCCGTGGCTTTGGTAGGAAAAGCTACCAGCGAGCTTGTTGGCATGTGCCAATGGCATGCGTGGCCGTTAGGGCCGTGGCCTTGGTAGGAAAAGCTACCAGCGAGCATGTTGGCATGTGCCAATGGCATGCGTGGCCGTTAGGGCCGTGGCTTTGGTAGGAAAAGCTACCAGCGAGCATGTTGGCATGTGCCAATGGCATGCGTGGCCGTTAGGGCCGTGGCCTTGGTAGGAAAAGCTACCAGCGAGCATGTTGGCATGTGCCAATGGCATGCGTGGCCGACTTGGCCTAGGTTGCATGGTTTGCAAGCCTAGGGCGCTATATTTGGCATGTGCCAATGGCATAGCGGCTTGGAAATATGGCTTGTGGTGCGTGTTGGCATGTGCCAATGGCACGTACGGCCATGTTGACCTAGTTGCATGTTTTGCAAGCCTAGGGCGCTATATTTGGCATGTGCCAATGGCATAGCGGCTTAGTTTGGCATGGTTGCCAATGAGTGCGATATGTAGTTTGGTTTTGGCGTCGCTGCCATGGTGCGCAGTGTGCGGCTTGGTTTTGGCGTTGTTGCCATGGTGCGCAGTGTGCGGCTTGGTTTGGCATTGTTGCCATGGTGCGCAGTGTGTGGCTTGGTTTGGCATTGTTGCCATGGTGCGCAGTGTGCGGCTTGGTTTGGCATTGTTGCCATGGTGCGCAGTGTGCGGCTTGGTTTGGCATTGTTGCCATGGTGCGCAGGGTGCGGCTTGGTTTGGCATTGTTGCCATGGTGCGGCTTGGTTTGGCATTGTTGCCATGGTGCGCAGGGTGCGGCTTGGTTTGGCATTGTTGCCATGGTGCGCAGTGTGCGGCTTGGTTTGGCATTGTTGCCATGGTGCGCAGTGTGCGGCTTGGTTTGGCATTGTTGCCATGGTGCGCAGTGTGCGGCTTGGTTTGGCATTGTTGCCATGGTGCGCAGATGTGCGGCTTGGTTTGGCATTGTTGCCATGGTGCGGTGTGCGTCTTGGTTTGGCATTGTTGCCATGGTGCGCAGTGTGCGGCTTGGTTTGGCATTGTTGCCATGGTGCGCAGTGGTGCGGCTTGGTTTGGCATTGTTGCCATGGTGCGCAGTGTGCGGCTTGGTTTTGGAATTAGGGTTACGTGTCGAAAACCCTAATCTGGTATTTTGAAAAAATACCCCTATTAATTATTTACACCTGAGTTAAATGCTCTTAGTTAATATGTTGCGGGTAACACAAGGTCATGGGGTTTTACGATTTTACCCCTTGTTTAAAAACCACCATCAACACCTTCCTGCACCATCATTTCTGCCTGACTTTCATCATCGTGGTTTTATTATCAGCTCAACCCCCATATGTTTTCTCATTTCTTCGAATTAACTACCAACCCATTGCTTCTGTCTCTCTGTAGATTACCACCAGAGTTTCTTCTCGATTCATTCTTCCAAATCTTCTTCCCTAGAACCCCTGCTATCAATTGGACTCAGACGGAAAACCCCTTGTAGAATTACCCATCTCAGATACCACCATCACTGATTTATCCATTGAATCCGAACCAAACCCATGACAATCATCAACCACAGATCCCATTAATTCCATTTACAGCATCGTCATCTCCCGTTGCCAGATTCAATCTTGAATCAAACCCTAATTTCATCATCTCCAACAACAACTCTCAATCTCTTGATTTCTCTAATTTTGATATGCTTCAGCTCGGTTCCATGGCTGTTGCGCCGCTATTCTTTCTTCTAAATTTCAGATGTACAAAATGATTGAAAACGAAGAGGATTCTTCTCGATATAGGGTTAGGATGGATTTGGGTGTTAACAGCACACCCATCTTTTGGATAAGGGATACTAAACTAGCTTCCCCTTAACCACAGCTGACTGTCTTCAGTACTCCTCCAGAGAGTTGCCTCTTAACTTTGGCTTGACTCTAGATAGTGTTTGTCCATGAAATGACAATTTGCCTTTTACGCATATTTCTTCTTCTTTTGCTCGAATAACTCCATTGCACCTAAATACTCAAAATCAAATATAAGATACATAATTCAAACGAAAATTCGCAAAGAAAGCATAAATACAAGACATAAAATTAGGTGTTTTAGACACCTATCACCATAAACTAGGCGTTTTTTTGCCTTTCAAAAAAAAAAAAAACTAAGGAAAGGAGTTTCAGAAAAGTAACACGCTCAAGGAAAATTGCTCAACAACGGCTCATTCTTCTTGGAGAAAACGTTCTTCATACTTTGAAGGGCCGCCTGCTTCAGTTTCAACTCCTGAGATAACTTCTCTAGTTCCTGGGACAACTTATCGACTTATGCCGCCTGACGATTAATCGAATCCGAAGAAGGACCATCAACCGTTTCAGCCTGCAGTCTTTGGATCTCAGAAAAGCCCTTGCAGAACCAGGAGACATTAAACTCAAAGTCTACACACATATCCCGGTGAAACTTCCAGCTTGAGATCACATCTCCGGAAACAGTGTGACCAGTCACGTTGCACATATGGTGAATTTAAGATAAAGCTTCTTCCACACGCTTGACCAATGCAAATCGGCTAGTGAGCTTCTTGGTCGTGGCGATATGTCCGTATTTTTCCCATATCCTGGTATAAAACTCCGCATGCTTGGCTGGCACACTGAAGCCTCCAACCAACACATGGTCTTCGTGGGGAGTCAAATATGGAGGCACGAAAATGGCGCCCGCAACTGAACCTGCGACCGGTAAAGGATTCCTGACCACGACCGCACCAATGGTCGCCGAAGTACTTTCCACCATCTGGGTTTCACCGTTATCAATGTCCATCTCCGATCCACCTATAGGCGCAACTTCCACGGCTGGACCTTCATTGTGGCGAGTCTCCACCTCAAGACCCTCTTCAGAAACAATCCCCTCCTGCAACATTACGATTTAGTTTTCACTCAAAAAAAAAAGGCAAAAAAAAGAGAGAAGAGGAACGCATAAACTTACCGAATCATCTGCGGATTCGCCGGAGGAAGACTCGGCGTCACCTTCGAAAGCACTTTCATCATCACTGCTGGATCCCGTTCTTCCTTCTTCTTCGGATTCTTCTACATCCTCAGGATACTTAGTAGCCGATTTCTGACTCTGCGCGAGTTTGGCAAAGGGGTTTGCTCTGTCAAGGCCCTGAATCGGAAAAGAAAAGATGTTTAGCAACGAAACAGAAGATTTGTGTGAATCAGTCAAATCAAGAAGGAGCTGCCCATACCCGTGTGTTGAAAGAACTGAAAGTCACGAGAGCCGACGAATTCGACTGGAAACCACCCGCACGGTTCTTATACCTTCGCTTATTTTTCTGAGAACTGTCGAGAGATTTTCGCTTAGCAGTAGAAGGCTCCCTCAACAGTGGATGTTACGCTAAAGTCATTGAGGAAGGCCTGCCGCGGGTATTCTCCACAACATCGCCCGCAAACCCATGGATGGCAAGAAACTCATCCTGCCAGAACTTTTTGTACCTAGGGGTTGTCATTGGACTTCGATCTGGGAGCAGGAAAGTAAGGCTCTTACCTGGCGCGAGAACACTGGCGTTAAGAACAACTGGCAACAGTTCTTCCAAAGCACCCGACTGACGAATAAATGGGACCCCTTGGTCAAAACCCATATGCCGAGCCGCCCTGTCGATATTATAAGGGACCGCCTTGCAACATCCCCGAAAGAAAGATGGCACGTGTCTAGGGATACAACTCCCCATAAATACGACTTCTCCAACACTTGTACTCTCCCCGGACGAAAGCAAAGTTAGGTTCGGAGCAGCGGCAAAAGTGTTCGGCTGAACTATAGATGCGTGAACTGGAGTCCGGGGACGAAAAGTAACAACATAGACATTATCAAGAAAATCAATGAGCTTCACTTCAGATCTTGGACGCCTATTAGACCAGCACAGAATTCGAGAGCCGCCGCAAGACTCAGGAAGCGGAGCCAACGGTTTAGGGGCGTACTTTGAGAAATGCTCCCACAACCATGCATGGAGGAAAGCAACGTGAACATACGAGTCTACCTTCAAATAACCGTTTGAAACATACATATCCGCAACCAGATGATCCAAATGGGTGTACAAAGAACCAAAAAACAAGCCCCCAATGGGAAAAACGACGCCTTTCGCCAGTTTGATGGCAAATTTAATAAGCCATCGCCTTATCTCCTTCTTGACAGAGCCGTCATCAAAACTATCTCTGGACAGCCACAGAGCTAAAAACGCGGCAACATGGAGAGTGTCATCTAATTCTAGGTCCACCTCCGGCTTATCAGGGAACCACTCAGACACCCACCAGATGTAGAAGCACTTCATCTCGTGATCCTTTAGGACGAACCCTTTTGACTTCTCGACAAGGGCGGCACACATCTCCTCTTCATCATCAGACAACGTGATATCAAGATTCCCTGTTATGGGAAGGTTAAGCAAGACGGCTACGCTCTCTAAAGAGATGGTCATTTCTTCCCACCTGCATATGGCAGTATGAGTATCTGGGCACCATCTGGAGACAAACGTGATCAAACCCTGGATGTCTTTCCTAACTTGAAGTGTTGCAGAAGCCGTGACAGCTCCAACAATATGTGCCTTGGTCAAATTGGCCCTCACACAGTCTTGACCTATCATGAATTGCATCCACTTATCAAAAGAATGCAACGGGCTCTGACAGATTTTGAAGTCGATGGGAGAAGCAGGATATTCTTTCCTCTGCAGACAAAATCGCATTATGCGCCCTGGCCGAACTGACTGGACCTCTCCTTCATTTTCTGAACCAGTCAAAAGAACCGCCACGTACTTGAAATGGGTTTTCCTAGGTGAAGAAGACATTGTAAAAAATTCGTCATCCACATTTGGCTTGGAGTTGCTAACGTTCTTCGGTACAGTTGCAAGGCTCTTCCCAGGTGACATCTTAACAGAATTCCTTATGCTATTGAAGTAACTATAACAAAACAAAACGAAGAATTACTACCTCGAAGAAAAAGCATACATAAAGTATTACCAAGATCGGTTACGAACAATAACGGGTTTGTCACGGAAATTTCTCTTTAGCCACACGTCACGACATTCATGACTAGGAGAATGGGGACTGATGCTACCCAACGAGGCATATGTAATGTCAAGGAAAATACGCTGTTGGTCGAAATCAGATAGTACCGCGGGAAGCATGCGAAGTCACGGAAAGTACAACCCAGGTCAAGTAATGCTCTATCATGGAAATACGCTCGCAACTAAGGGAGGAATTTTTTCACACGGCCACAAAAGGGAAAGGCAACCTTGAAGCTAGGTTTTCACGAGAAGAAAACTAATAACAGCAACCTACTCATGCACGCATGTTTTGTATAATACTTAGTTTTCTTACTATCGGCATGGCGACTAATATTGCTATGATACTGCTAGCAAGGAAGAATCATTCATACAAAAAAAATATTTTTACGGGTTCATGAAGAGTATATCTACGGCTAGGGCTTGCACCGACAAAAGAAAAGGAGAAAAAAGAATCGTTGGAGTACATACCTGGAATGTTAGCTCGTTTTACTGATACCATTCTGCCGCTAGCACAAAGACGTGAGAACCCTTTTATAGGAGTAATATTCTTTTGAAGTTCGAATAAGGAAAAGATTCCCTATTTTAAGCCACGAATAAGAAAAGGCAATCGGGCCCACAAGGATAAGTCTCACGATGCCCAAAAGTCCGCGCCATGCCTTACCTCACGATACCCAGCAATCCGCGCCACGCCAGCGTCCAAGTCGCGCCCGCGCCGAGCCAAGCCGAGTCAAGCCAAGCCGCCCGCGCCGTGACGAGTCAAGCCGAGCCACCCGCGCCGAGCCAATCCAAGCCGCGCCCAAGCCAAGTTGCGCCAAGACCGAGATGAGCCGTGCCAAGCCAAATCCCATTCCTAGCCACGCCAACAACTTGCTAAGCCAGCACATCCGCGTTCCCTAGCCCAGCCAAGATGACGCGTGACCAAATCAAGCTGACATCCTAGGTCTCAACCAGCAACTGCCTCTACCATTTCACGTCTAGCCAATAACGACGCAAATAAAATCATGCAAGGCCGCCAACGCAAGGATCACGGATTCTCAAAATACTCTCGAAAAAGGTTAGACGAATTTTCCTAGTCGTCTTTCATGACCCGCCGCTTTGGTTTTTTCCTTGTCTGTCACCATCTTATGCTTACCTCGCAACAATGCTCTTATTCCGAGCTAAGCAGGGGACTTAATGTTGATGGTGGTTTTTAGCTTAGGGTTAAAATCGTAAAACTATGCATCTGACATGACGTCACTATGACCCCTAGCACACTTATTGAATCAAACAGCATGCCAACGTAAGAATTACCAGGGTACTTTTTTTTTTATACGTGTGTCATGTTCCACGGCAGAACCCTTAGTATTAACTGACATCACCTTTGTATATGCCAAACCCTAATTCTCCCACCGTGCCAATGGCAAACCATGCCAGCCATGTCTCTGCGCCAAGGCATGCCAACCATGCCAGCCGCACCACCGTGCCAATGGAAAATCATGCCAGCCACGTCTCTGCGCCAAGGCATGCCAATCATGCCGGCCACACCACCGTGCCAATGGAAAACCATGCCAGCCACGTCTCTGCGCCAAGGCATGCCAATCATGTCAGCCGCACCACCGTGCCAATGGCAAACCATGCCAGCCACGTCTCCGCGCCAAGACATGCCAACCATGCCAGCCGCACCACCGTGCCAATGGCAAACCATGCCAGCCACGTCTCCGCGACAAGGCATGCCAACCATGCCAGCCGCACCACCGTGCCAATGGCAAACCATGCCAGCCACGTCTCTGCGCCAAAGCATGCCAATGCCAGCCGCACCACCGTGCCAGCCACGTCCCTGCGCCAAGGCATGCCAACCATGCCAGCCGCACCACCGTGCCAGCCACGTCTCTGCGCCAAGGCATGCCAACCATGCCAGCCGCACCACCGTGCCAATGGCACCCCTTGCCAGTCGCGTCTCTGCGCCAAGGCATGCCAACCATGCCACCCGCACCATCGTGCCAATGGAAAACCATGCCAGCCACGTCTCCGCGCCAAGGCATGCCAACCATGCCAACCGCACCACCGTGCCAATGGCAAACCATGCCAGCCACTTCTCCACGCCATAACAAAGGGTTGCAATAATCAACGACTACCCTTCTCTTTGAGATGCAGATCTCGACCATCCAAGTTCGCCACTTAACGCATGGCAACTTGTGGCCCAATGCCAAACACCACGGTTTGCACTAAACCCTAGTTTTGGCCGCGCTTATACCATGTCAACCTTTCCTTCACGTCACTGGCTGCCAAAACGAAGGGTTGCAACGATCAACGGCCACCTTTCCATCTAAGATGCAGATCTTAACCATCCAAGGTCACCAGCTAACGCGTGGAAACTTGTGGCCCAACGCCAAGCCTTAATTGTGGTCGCGCCCAAACTACGCCAAGACCCCAGCTTTTGGCCACGCCTAACTACACAAAAATCCTATCTTGCCGGCCATACTTTCATGCCGCCAGCTACCAAACGAAGGGTTGCAATAATCAACGGATACCCTTCTCTTTGAGATGCAGATCCCGACCACACAAGTTCACCGCCTGACGCATGGCAACTTGCGGCCCAAAGCCAAACATCACGGTTTGCGCCTAAACCCTAATTTTGGCCGCGGCTACTCTATGACCAAGCCATGCTCAACGCATGCTGCTATAAACGAAGGGTTGCAATAATCAACGGTTATCCTTCTCTTTGAGATGCAGATCTCGACCACACAAGTTCGCCACCTGACGCATGGCAACTTGCGGACCAAAGCCAAACATCACGGTTTGCGCCTAAACCCTAATTTTGGACGCGCCTACTCTATGACCAAGCCATGCTCAACGCTGGCTGCTACAAACGAAGGGTTGCAATAATCGACGGCTACCCTTATCTTTGAGATGCAGATCTCGACCATCCAAGTTCGCCAGCTAACGCATGGCAACTTGCGGCCCAAATCCAAAACATCACGGTTTGCGCCTAAACCCTAATTTTGGCCGCGCCTACTCTATGACCAAGCCATGCTCAACGCTGGTTGCTATAAACGAAGGGTTGCAGTAATCAACGGTTACCCTTCTCTTTGAGATGCAAATCTCGACCACACAAGTTCGCTACTTGACGCATGGCAACTTGCGGCCCAAAGCCAAACATCACGGTTTGCGCCTAAACCCTAATTTTGGTCGCGCCTACTCTATGACCAAGCCATGCTCAACGCTGGCTGCTACAAACGAAGGGTTGCAATAATCGACGGCTACCCTTCTATTTGAGATGCAGATCTCAAACATCCAAGTTCGCCACCTAACGCATGGCAACTTGCGGCCCAAATCCAAAACATCACGGTTTGCACCTAAACCCTAATTTTGGCCGCGCCTACTCTATGGCAAAGCCATGCTCAACGCTGGCTGCTAAAACGGAGAGTTGCAATAATCAACGGCTATCCTTCCCTATGAGATGCAGATCTCGACCGTTCAAGTACGCCACCTAACTTGCGTCCCAAAGCCAAAACATCACGGTTTGCACCCAAACCCTAATTTTGGCCGCGCCTATTCTATGGCAAAGCCATACCGACTCTACCATGGCCACTGGCATGCCACCATGCCACACTTAACACCATGCTACACGTTTTCCCATGAAAACACTCGAGACATCTAACACATGTCACAAACTGGGGGATGCTCATAAAGGGTATTGGTTTGGCGGTTTACAGCGTGCGGCGTACAATACGCCCGTTACATGAAAGTGTCATAAGAATAAGGCGGTTAGTAAATACAGGGAGTAATGGTGAAAACACTTTCCTTCATTATGGAACGTCAATTCCAAAGCGCGCATCGGGTTACCACCTCCTCCCATTTACTCATCCGTTTCTATTTCTTACAAGACCAGAGTACGTTTCACTTGGACTTGTACAAATAGGTGTTACCTATTTCCACCAAACAACAAGTTTTGGTCAGGAGCATACAACACTCAAAAACCACTTGCTAGCTTTCCCATCTGTTAGCTTTCACTTTATGATACAAGTCAAACAACTACTCTTCCAGAATCAACTATTCTGGTCTCAACACTTTCTTCGCTTCCTCCCTAAAACCAACCCTTCTCCTTCACTTTGTGACCGAAGCAAGTCCGGAACGGCCATTTCTTGGTTTAGGCCGGATTTGTACAGATTGATCTCTCGAATCTAAAGTACTCCCTTGCAGTACATTGTTTAGGGTTTAGACTCAGTTTCTCACCCACTCACGCGAAATTACCGAAATCAGCAGAAACCGTTTTCACCCTCAAACAGCAACTTTAGAGAGTCCTCGAATATATTTTCAAACTGCATAGTCCGACAGATTTGCTCAAACTCTCTTACATGATGATAGGGGTTTTCAGATTCAACCCCTCGAAATATTGGAAGCATTTGTATCATGTTTGCATCCAATTCAAATGGACCATCAGTCTGGGGTAAGACAATACATGAGAACTGACTTGTTCTTGTGGTATACATGTACTCATGGAGAGTACGGGGCCGACTGATATCATCACCCATTGTCTCAGCTTGCACAGGTGTGTCAACAACAGAAATGGGTATGTCAAATATATCCTCTTGATTAGTTCTGACTAAGCGATTAGTTTGGTCTCTAAAAGACACAATCATAGCTTAGCATTCATACTAATAATGTTATACCACCCAGACAAACAAGCAAATTGCAATACAGGGAAAACAAAGCTTGCGAGAATCAACAGCTAGAACTAGGATATATGCACACAGAACTATTAGGTTGTACTGATCAGTCAAGATGCAATTGCGCAACTCAGCGAATTAATGCTTATGAAAACGACAGTCACTTCCAAGGGTGAATGCACTCAAACACAGGTTATGTCGAGATTACGAGATGCACATCAAAATGATAAATTTAGCAAGTAAAAATGTTATTCGAACTTCACAAATTCATATGCAAAGGCACTGAAGCAGTTCGCAATACAGGTAATCAGCTTGAAACACTGATCCAGCTACCAAAATTGAGTTTTTCTATTGTCTCAGGATCATACAGAGGGGTGTTTCATTGTGAAGGAGTTTAGAATATCTTTCAAACGAATAAAGGTGGAGTTGAAGAATGATACCTCCGGTATAAACCGGGTTTAGGCACTTCCACAAATTGTCCTGCTCTATTTTCTCCTTTCCTTGGCTTGTACAGCAGCACCACAGGTACATGTAAACTCAACAACAAGCTTCAGCTCCCAGAATGGTACACATGAAAAAAAAAAGAGCACTAGCACTGAAAATTCCAGAACTCTGCAAAATGAATCTACAGAATGGAGCATATATCTCAGAAAGAGATGGATTGTAGAGATGCTGAAACTGGAATTTTTATAGGGTGATGAAAAATTTTGAGTAACAGTGAACTAACAAAACTACTACACACATGCTGAGACTACAAACACAGGTTACAAACAATCCTTAGCAAAATCTGAGCTATGCTGAAATGTTTTTAAACCTTCAGAGACAATTGCGCGCAAAAGTGATCTGAAGCAGTCACATGAGAGTCATAACAATGATATGCAAGCTATGCTACAGAATATAATTTAGCTATGATGCACTTATGGAAAATGATATGCAAGATATAGGCAATGAAAAACTAGATGATGTAAATGCTTAACCTACAGATGCGATTTAATATGAAAGAAAATTGCAAAATACAAGACAATGATGCAGCTACCCTAACTGAAACCACATGTAGTTTATGAGAATGACTGAACGTTAAAATTACAGCTACAACTACAAAACTAAGATGTTACTAAGTTACAGCTACAAATTATAAATCTAAGTGGTGCTAAAACATGTGATGAAAGCTAAAGTTACAGTACTCATAAACAAACTATGTTACTGCTAGCACTGCGGAGAACTGATGAAAAGTATATACAGATGGATCAAAACAATTAAGTTATAACAATGACAGAATTGAATAGCTTAAAACAATACTTACAGACCCCTATATGCCTAAGTAATTGAAAAATTCACAAACAAAATGCAGGAATTGAATAGTTACAAGTGACAGATTCTAATTATCCTATAACTGAGATGGTGAAAGATGCAACAAACCTAACAAATGCATAACTAAAATGCAGAATGCAACTAGTTACAAATGCTAATAGCTTAAAGATGATGCAGCTGACACTAATACTAAGATGCAGCTTATAAAAACAAATGGATTATATGAGAAGAGTCTACAAAATACAATAACAGAAAGTTTAAAACATAGTAAGATGTATTTATAGACAGATGGATGAAACAACTAAACAATACTTTACTACAATATGATTAGATGCAAACTACTAAGAATCTACAGATTATAAATGACAGAGAAGCACTTATCTTAACTGAAACAGGATGCAAACAAATACACAAGAAATATACTAAAAATCAGTAAAGTAACGAAGAAACTTTAGCTACACCGCTACCGAGTCCCGGGCAGCGGCGCCAAAAACTTGGTAGGCTAAGAAATATGCCTACAATATTAAACTGCAAGTGAGCATCGTCTATAGTGGACAGAGCAAATACAGGCCAATCCCACAGAGACTAGGGCGATGTAGAGTAGATTCTAAAGTCTTTCTATACTAATTCAAACGAGAAGTAACAAAAGGGGGTTTGTTGTGTGTCGATACGACAAGATAAGTTTATGTAACACAAATTAGAAAACAAAGTGCAAATAAAAGGGAACTAAGGAAGTTGAATCCACCACCTAATCTATGCTAATCTATTTCAGTTCCAAGTTATGTTCTTGTCCCTTTACAATGGACACCGGTGAAGGTTCAAGCCTGCCGTTTAATCCAGGGCAATCTCAGGTTGGATAGCTTAATGACAACTAAGGTATTAATCTATAGCATTAGTTGTCTTATTAAGGCACAACTAATCACAGACCAATTGATTCAATTAAGCATAAGTTGGAGCAACAATTACACAATTTCTAACAACCTAGGATGCAAAACATACTAAGTGAAAGTTATGTAAATGGCAGCTCTAGATTAAACCCATCCTTACTCAATGAAACACAACAAGAACAATATTGAAAACATGAATAATCTAACAGTAAATTAAGGGCTTCATCTATGCCCTAGCAAAGATGTTTAGAACATAATACAAAATGAAATTAAACCTAATTTACTACTGTAGTTGCTCCGGCTAGTCCGGTCTTGAGTTCTTCATCACAATCCCATCCCTATTTATACACCAATTTCCCCAATTTAAATCCCAGTTTCAGTACAATACAATTAGAAAATTAGGGATTTAGTATTCTTGGAACTCACCACTGATGGAGTCTTCAGTTTACAACCACCTTATTGTCTGATGATGTTGATGTTATAGAGGACAAGAAATTCAGACCTACCCTTCTCCATTCTCACTGCTCTTGGGGACAAATTCGTCGGCCTATTTTTCCTTAGTAACAGCTATTGATATCTAGGGCTAGCTTGAAATGGGTAAAACAATAGGAGTATGAATTCAATATCTGATTGATTAGGGAAAGATGGAGAGAAGATGTGGGTTTGAGAAATATACACGGTGCTGCTGGTTTGGCAGTAGGGAGGAGGTACTGTTGTCGGGTAAGAGAAATGGAGAACAAGTTCTAATCTTGGAAATGTTATTGGGAAGGATGATAAAGGGATGTTTAGGTGTCAAGCAAAAATACCTAGCTTAGGTGTATATGAGATTAGATTGTTTGGATTCCTTTGCTTCTAAAAGGTGAATAACACCTGAACTTCCACCCTGGCTATTAATATACAACATGATCAGCACAAGACCGGTTGCACCGACACCTGAATTTCTTCCACTTCTTAGCCACCCTCCATTTGGTGCAAATGTTTCCGCTTTCCATAATACCTCTGCCACTCATTTTTCGGTCACCTGCTCACTTTATGAATCTCCAAATATTTATTAATCCTACAAATACAAAACAAACACAAAATATTAATATTTACAACAAAATAAGATTATTGATACCTCGGGACGCAAAATACATAATTTAACTTAAAATAGGACATTAAAGCACTTGAGATGTGATAAAAAACAACAAAATAATCTAGAAATAAGCATTATTATGCACTGATCATGCTTCTCTCATGCCAAAGAAAAATCAAGCTCATAGTGGTTTTTGACGAAAATACCCTTAGTTTCAAAGGTATGTACTTTCTCTAATAAAGAGAAGTCTGATTGGTAAAAGGAATTAAACAAGCTCTCATCACACAAGGTGTTGAACCCACAAGATAGATGCACACCTTCCAAGCCTTTTCGAGCCTCTCCAGAGTGTCGTAGGAGTCAGACGCGAAGAAGAGAGAAATTAGGGTACATCACAAGCCTGGATTCAGATTCTACATGGGATAGGGACTTCGTTACTTCAAAAGTAAGTGTTCATCTTTTATCACGGACCTTCACTAACATCAAGGCCAGCCAGGAACCGTTCAAGAAATTCCCTTTTCCCTACATGCTAGCCTATTCATAAATTCAAGGATGCACAAAGAGATAAAATTAGGGTTTTGGCCGGGTAAACCCTAATTAACGAATTCCATTCTTCCAATGCGGGAATTTTGTCCCATCAAGACTTCATTATCATGTCATTGACGTTCAACACAAAGTCCCAGGAAATTCCAAGGTCCAGAATCGATTTCAAGATCAGAGTCGTAACAATCGAAGGCTAAATATCAATTCGGGGATTCTGCAAGTCTAAAAGGATGAAAAAATTGTAATTGCATACGAATGATTTGTTACCATATGTATAATCATCATAGAACAATCAAGGTTCTACTCTGAGTAGGGGACTTAATGTAGATGGTGAAATTTGGATAAGGGCAAAAGTGTCATTTTAAACATATAGACAGAATTCAACTCTCACGGGAGAGATTAATCCCTTGGTCCTCAAGGCATCCTTAGCCACGATTTCTAGTATACGTCCCTGCGAGACACTGCTGGTCGTGATGCCGTGATTCCTAGCGCACATCCTCAACGAGATACTGCTGGTCACGTAGGTTTTATAGAGCGTAAAACGTCCCCGACAGACTTATGAACCATAACAGCCACAATTCCAGCATGTTTTCGCGACACGCGGCTGATTGTGATGCCATGATTCCTAGTATACGTCCTCAACGAGATGTTGCTGGTCATGTAGGCTCTGTAGATGCGTAAATACGTCCCCGGCGGACTTATGACCCAGAGCGGAGATTTGATATCTTCTGTAAGCACGACTCACCCTATTTGAGATCAAAGATTGATTCTTAGTACATCATCGCGAGATACACTGGTCATGTATGCTCTAGGCTCTGACTCGACTTACTGAGGTTTCCGAATAACTCCTAGGACATCCCCGCAAGATACGCTGGTTATTCAACCTCTGAGCCTTTTCGACAAACTCCTAGAACATCCTTTCGAAATACATTGGTCTTGTTGGCTCATCATATGGACACACAGTTGATTCCTAGCACATCTATGCAAGATAGACGGTCAAAGAAAAGTGAGCCAAAGTCTCGCAGAGACATTAATCAGGCGTACAAAGCCTTTTCTTTCTCTCCAGACCGAGTCCTAGATGACCCCAAAGAGATACGGATCCGCTACAAAAATCAAGGAGAGATTTTTGAGTCGTCCGCAAAAATCTCGGAGAGATTCGAAATCTCTCTACAAAAATCCCGGAGAGATTCAAAATCTTTCTGAAAAAATCACGGAAAGATTTTTGAGCCGTCTGCAAAATCTCGGAGAGATTCAAATCTCTTCACAAAATCTCGGAGAGATTCAAAACTCTCCTCAAGATATTGGATAGATTCACATGATAGGCATACGCCTTACCCAGTGCTCAAGCCTATTTTTCAGCCTCTCAAATACACTCATGGATAGTAAATTGAGCGTGAACTATACATGGCTATCCAAAAACGTGGATAAGCTCTCTTGAGCACCGCACGCTCAACAAAGGGATCCACAAACAATAATACGGTTTTCACATGACACATGTGACCGGCCATGGAGAGAGAGATCAGCCTCATCCCCTCTCACACTCTGCACACGATTCCTAAGGAATTCCATGCCTTTTCACGTGACTCATCCTAGTCATTCTCACATATCAGAGAATATCTCTCTATCTTGGCCAACTTGGCTAAGGAGAATATTTCTCTCTCGATACATTATCACGAAGGCTGACTCAACTTCACACAAATGAGGGGATAACAATTCGGGTTTTGGTCTGGCGGTCTACGACACGTGTGAGAAATACCCGGCTTATTTCTCATCGTAGAAGAGATTAAAGGCGGTGGAATAATGAGATAAACTCGACCTAGTTTATCCCTATTCCTGAAGAGACGGGATAATTGTTCCGCACGGCACGGAAAGCAATCCTTATCTTCACCGACTTGAGATTAGAGAATTCAGCTATAAATAGGTCATCTATTTTCCAAGCTATGATGATCTTTCTCATAACCTCTCAGAGCAATAACTTGTTCTCTGATCTCTCTCTTCATTTGTTGCCCTCCCTAAGACCAGTCCTAATCCTTCTTCTTTGTGACTGAAGCAGCCTTTGAACGGCCACTGTGCGTGGCTTAGGCGAAGAATGTTCGTGCTCAACCTCCCGTAACTCACTTTCAGAAACCCTAGAATACCACTTCTAACCTTTCTCAGATTTTAGGTAACTATACCGTCGGAAAAAGTTTGAGCTCGAAGATTGCTACCGTATATTGGAAGGCACTACCTTTAATTACAACCTTTTTGGTTAAGTGTTTAAGTGCACCGTTATTATCTATTGTTTTTCATTTCCTTCAATGCAACTCTATGCAAGATGTATGCCTTTTACGATTCAATGAAATGATTATATGAAATCAAAAATTATGATAACCCAGGGAAAGGGTCGTTAATATATTTAACTACAGTACCTAACGACTCTAACTAAAATTCGTAATGGCTGGTTAGGGTCGTCAATTAATATAACTACATATATGACGACCCTAAGTGTTTTATTTACAGAGAATTTTGGTTTTAGAGTCGTTTGGGTGTAAAAAAAAAAAAAACTCACGACTCTAAGTGACCTAGTTAAAAGAGTCGTCAATATTTATCACACAACCTTAATGATTTTTTATAACCTGGAAAAGTTACAGGTTTGAGTCATCATTGTTAGTGTCAATATATTGACGACTGTGAGAGTCGTTTGGGTATACACCCCCCGACTATAATGACCCTTACACTGAGTTGTTCCATAGCGTGGATGATTCGACCACTTGGAGCAACAAACAAACAAATCGAATGGTATAAGATATTTACCTGATTGTTTTGAGCTTCGGGTTCCTCATTTTGAAGGTTGGTTCCTTCATCTTGAGCAATAGGATCTTCATTTGCACCATTATTCAAGGCTTCCTCTACTAACATGTCTTCATCATACATCCAATCCAAATTGGAATGCAAGATAATCTCACCATCAACACAATCATGTTTGTTGTGTGAACCTTCACTAACATCATTTCCTCCACTTGAATCAATCATTTCTAGAAACCCTAAGTTTTCCCCCCAAAACTCCCCTTCTTCTTCTCAACACACAAAAACACGACCTTTTTCCCCCAATTTTTAATTCTTAAATCTGATTTTAACCTAACCACACTAATTAACTTAACTTAACTAATTATTTAGGGGTAGTTTAGACATTAAAAAAATGGATAAGGGGTAACCAAAATTAGGTTTTGATGACCTATTTTCCTGTAGTGGGAGGCCCCCAATTGTTTCTTGGGGCCCCCAATTAAGCGAGGTTTATTAGTTGCAACAGAAAATTAGTTGATCCATAAACCAAAATATGGCTACATAAAGTATTATGTATCCTTTGTGGTGGTTTGCATAATGGATATATACATTTAATTTTCTAAAATTGTGCCTAAAATGATAAACACCTCCGAATTTTTCGTAAAAACTCTAAATTTGATATTGTTGTTTGTCCTCATTGTGTAGATTTTTGTAAAAACCTTTCCAACGAGATAAAATTTGTAAAATTCTAAGGCACGGATTTTTAGATATGTTATATTAAAGTTTGGTTGCCAATTATACCTCTAAAGAAATATGATACATAAGGAGTTATAGTAATTGGACTAAAAGGGAAGGATATTTTGGTATTATCAAGTGCACACTACCAATTTTTTTTTAATCAAATTGCAAATTTATGTGAGGTTTCATTTTACAAAAAAGTGACCATAAAAGGGACTCGCGGGCCCTCCGGTCGGTCGGCCCAATTATCAACATGTTATGTTTGAGGGAGATAATAAGGTTGCCATGAATCTCTTTCAATCTGCAAACCAGTTGGCTCACGAGATGAATTTTCCTTTTATCTCATTGTCGGTCTTTGAGGTCGAGTCGTGTAATTTGATCTTGTGTCTACGTTCGGCATTCCTCCAACAAAGTGGCAGATCTTCTAACAAAACTGGTAAGACTCAACAGTTTAGCTGGTATCACAGGTGACAACAACCTCCAACATTAAATTCTTTATTGATAAATAAAAAACTTAGAATAAAAAAATAGAAAGTATGCAAATATAACACGTAATTCGTCAGCATCAAATTCTTTATTGATTAAAAAAAAACACACCAATATTTTTTTTGGTAAATTCTTTGCTGAGACAATGGATTGGCGAATCGCGAATATATTGATGCGCGGGAGAGCAATTTTTTCTTTTGCGCCTTAAACATATAATTGTTTGCTAAATGTAAGTTAATGGAGTTGTTTGGTAACCATTATTTTAATGGATTATCAGCCCATAATCCATTATGCAGGTTATAATGGATTATATACCTGTTTGGTAACCATTATAATAATTGATTATTTTAATCATAATTGAAAAAATCCATTATTTTCATAAACAGAAAAAAATTGTTTAGAAAATTTAGGGATAATTGGACTTTAGTACTTAGGTTTTGTCCAACACTAGGCTTTGGTCTAACATTTGTCCAGCGTTAGGGCTTGGTACCTAGACTGGATGTTGACCCGTTTGACTAGGTTAAGTCCTGACTTCTGTTATAACTATTATAAAAAGGTTATATAAAATGACGAGTTTACTATTATATTCTCCAGTTAATTCAAATTTACGAAATTCTCAGACCAAGTAACTTTCACAGCTGGAGTCGGAGCCGGAACCGGTTTAGCTTTAGGGGCTGGAATTGGAGTTAGTTTGGTGACGACTGGTTCAAGTGCTGGAACTGCCACTCCACCATGACTATACCCTCTGTGACCACCATTCAGTCAAGCTAATACACCTAGAAGAGATCACTATTGATGGCCAATTTGTTTGCTCATAGTTAACTCGTTCATCAACAAAGTTATCATAAGCATAAGGTCCACCAACAATAGCAACATTTGGGTTACTACCTTTACACCTGAATCAAATACTAATGCTATCAAAATCATCCGCACACTGGAACTACAATCACGCTTTTTCAACTAACATGCTCATCAGATGCGAAATCTAAGATGCAGTTGGAAAGGTAAAGTATAAAACCCTTGGGGATGGCCGCCAGAATCGGAAATATTTTCCTATCTTCCTTCACCGCTACCATCACTTTCTCTGTATTCATCAGCCACCGCAACAGCACCACCACTGACCACCACAACCTAGAACAACATTAGCAACAACAACTATGTCCCTGAAACATCATAAATTCATCTCTGATTTATTATTACTTCATCAAAATTGCATATTGAAACCCTAACCGAAACGAACTAATTACTTCTATCGTGAACCCAAATTGAAACCTAAAAATGAACCGAACCCTAATTTAACTTTTCATTTGAAATCAATTTTTCAAAAAAACAAAACCTTGACTAAACACAAATTATACCGTAACTAAAGCATATTCTTCTCTCCAACAACAATAATAAATCACATTACCTACGTTTAACTTATTCTTTCATCAAAATCAAAATCAAACCCTAAATTCTAAATTTCTGCAACAATAGATTTCTTCACCATTTGATTCGAGTAAAACAAACCATGATATGCTCAGGTGATGGATTTAATTAAAAAGAAAAAAAAAATATAGTGGAGATTCTAAAGATCGACATGGCAGTAGCAGGGAGCTAGATAAGAGAGGAGAATAATTTCATATCCGTGAAGGAGCCTACAACCGGAGATGAGAGAGAAAAGAGTGGAGACATCAGGACCGTAATTTTTCTTCTTCTTCTTCTTTATAACCGTTAGATAGTAGACCCACTTCAAGGGTATACTTGTAAGCTCGTAATTTAATATATTTTTTATTTCATAAAATTAATTAAAATGTGGTCATTAACGGTCAACGTGGGTCAACGCACAGTCTAGGTACTAAGCCCTAACGTTGGACAAATGTTAGACCAAAGCCTAGTGCTGGGAAAAATCTAAATACCAAAGTCTAATTATCCCGAAAATTTATTATAATCAATTATTTTTTCTAACAAACTCAAATTAAATTTTTTCTTCTTATTTTCTCTAAACAATCAAGAGACAGATAAAAAAACAACATGGGACTAAAAAAGAGATATTAGATCATTGTTCTTTCCTCTCCTTTTTGAGATCCTCATTCTAAGATAATCAATTATATGGAAAAAAAAGTGTTTGGAAAAATTTATTTTAAAAATGATTATATCAATAATTTATCAATTTATGATTATCTATGATCATAAATAAATAATCATAAATTTTACCAAATAAGACCGGTTTTTAACTGCATTCGGAGGCTTTCTTACCTATAAAAGTGGAATCCAAATGCCCTTGATGATCAATTGATTCCACTTATTTTTAGGTTATACATGTGGTGTGTAAAGGCTGGCATAGTTTGTCCCTTCAACATCAGAACAAAAGTTACAAAACACATCATGAGAGCATGTAAAAGTCTTTCTCACTCCCTCGGTCCCTCCCACCACTATTCCACAAATCTCGCTATCAGTACTTACAAAGTTATAATAGAACAAAACGCAACCTGAGAAATCAAAATCCAAGAGAAATTTTGATTCTCTTGGTCTCTCTAATTCATCGGTGTAAATGACTAAATGTCATTCAAAAAAATCTTCAAACATAAGGAAGAAGTTAGAGCAAATTAATCATCCAAAAAACTATATATTACCATTATTTAAATACCCTTACTATAGGGCCCCTTTCAAAATACCCTTATTAACTTATACAAACACCCCTAGACCTGAAAAAGCCCGAACCAAGCCCAAACCCGGATTATACAATTACTAAAAAGCCCTTTAATAAATGCAAATAACCGTTAGAAACCAGGATAAAAACCCACGAATATTTTCATTTACCTCATTTCTTTCTCTCTCATCTCTCTCTGTCGTCTCTCGAGTTTTAAGAAAACCGAAATTTTTTTGAAATCACCATTAAAAACTTGCAAAATCAAATCAAACCGAAAGAAACCTAGTAGATCCGAAGTTTTCTATGATTTAGAAGAAGAAATTCAACCGAAAGCAGAAGAAAAAATCAATTTCATTAGGTTTCGAGAGATGAAGTGAGCGACAACAACAAAAAAATCGAAAGGTAATACACAGAATTTGTGTTTGATTTAGTTTAGTCATCAGATGAATTCGATTTTTTAGTGTTTTGGAAACGAAATTCTTCAAAAAAATTAATGAAAAAATCGATTTATGTTTTCTCAATTAATGATTCATACTAATTTGCTTCGATTTCATGTTACATGTGATGAAAAATCAACTAAACGATCGAATCATATCGATAAAGAAGTAGAAGTCTTCGGTTTGAATTGTAAAGGTAAAACAAATTTTTATCATCGATTTTGATTGTTTTGCTTCTGATTAGTAGTCTATTTTATTTCTGATTTTAGGTTGTTGAAGTTATTTTGATTCAGAAGTAATTTTGAATCGGTTAGGGTTTTGAATTAACAGTTGTTGATTCAGTTATTGATTCAGTTATTGACGATAACTGTTTCATATATGATTTATGCATCTTGTATAAGGGTTTGATGGTTTATATGAGTTTTGGTTTTAATCTGTAAGTTTTTGGACTTCAAATGCAAAATAAGTGTCACAGAACATGTTATTTGTCATATTTGGAGGCAACTTATGAGTGTTTGATGGTTCAATATGCTACTTTCTAATGGTTCTAATTTCTCGCATCTTGTTTGATGGTTTGATGATATCTCGCATTTTGATTCATAATAGACTTCATATTTGTAGGCAACTTATGCTAGTTGTTCCCATTTTTGGAAGCAACTTGTACTAGTTGCCTTCATTTTCTTAGTCAGTTGTGCATCCATGACTTATAAGTTGAAAACTAGTACTTGTTGTATGCCTTTGGAATGCCTTATGAATGCAATGGATCATGTTAAATTAGTACTTGCACATGGTAATGATTTCACAAAAATTTATTGGCTAATTATGCTTTAATGATGAGTTGAAACATGTTATCGGTCCATTTATGCTAGTTTTTGACTTCATTTGTAGAAGTTTCTCCCATTTTTGGAAGCAACTTAAGATAGTTATGCTAGTTGTTCCCGTATTTGGAAGCAAGCGGTAGAAGTTGACTTCATATGGTGATACTAATTTCATTGGATTTACTATTTGTTCCAAGTTTTGGAAGTAATCGGTACTAGTTGCCTTTGTATTTTGGAGGCAACTTATGATAGTTGTTCCCATTTATTGTCATTTCTGGAGGGAACTTAGGATAGTTTTTGTAGTTCCTCTTATATATGGAGACAACTTGAATTAGTTAGCTCTATTGAGATATGATGCTAACTATTCCTATTGACTGAACAACATTAGTATGAAGAGGACGTCGCCAAGATTGAAGGAAATGCCAACCAGCTCTCGCAACATTAGTGAATGCTCCTAGCAACGGAAGCAACGAAACTGGCGATATAGTTCAACACAAAAAAGGTATGAAAAAAAGAAAACATATAAATCTTCTTTTCATTAGTCATTCGTATCTATGTATTAGATGTTAATTGGATAGCTTGCATGATTGCAGGTAAAAATAAGAAGCTAGAAACAGCGTTAGCATATAAATGATTATTACCATTGTTAGATATGAGTTACTACTTGTATAAAGTATTGAAAGACAAGCCAAAGACATGTGAAAGCCTTAAGAGAGTCTCCGTCTTGGGGTTTAGTTGAACCATTCTTTAAAGAAGAACAACAAAACAGGCCTTCAAAAGACGTGAATCTAGTGAAAGAGATGTATACACTAAGATTCCTCAAGCTATAGAGATGCTTCTCGGTTGCCATGATAGTGTAGTAGTGAGGAAGAAGGTGAAAGTGGGATTTGTTTTTAAAAAGAAGGTTTATGTTCCAACAGTGGAGAGATGACTTTGTTGTTTTCTTCAATGTTCAAAGAAGGCCTGAAGATGATGAATTGAAGAAGAAATTGAGTAAAGTAACTAAAGAGCACATAGATTTCTTGCATAAACATTTCCCCCCAGTACAAGGCAAAGACTACAAGATTACAAGGCAACAGATCGATATGGTGTTGAGAGAAGAAGCTGAAAATGGAAAGGACCCGGCGTTGTTTCTGATTTTCTTTGGCATGTGGTTGTGCACCGTGTTCTTCTTCACGGATACTAGTGGAGGCTACTTTACCCAGAGATGGTTGCCATACTTGTTGTCCATGCACAGAGTGTCGTGGCCAGACCACATAGTGAAATATTTGATGGATAATATAAATAAACCAAAAGGAAAAGATGGTCTTAAACGTGTACCTGGGTGCATACCATTTTTGTTGGTAAAAAAAGAAATGAAAAATTGTTGACAAGATAATCTTGATCTAAAATGTTTTGAGAAACTTAACTAACATTTTAATTTTTTTTGTTTGCAGTATTGGTTTTTGGAGCATAGCAACTACCTACCAAAGCGACAAGGATTTGAACATTCAATTCCAAGATTCACCAGGTGGCACCAACTAGATTTGTGCAACAAGTTGACGGTAGAAAGGAAAGATAGTGACGGGAATATGGTATTCCCAAGAGAATTTACTGTAAGTAAAAATTCTTATGCTACTTTAGTGAATCTTAGAGTTGAATGTTATAAAATGAAAGCAACTTTATCTAGTTGTCTCCATAAAATGAAAGCAACTTGATCTAGTTGGTTTCAGAAGTTGAAGCAGATAGTTTACTCAAGTTGTATATTAACTTGCGATCGATTTTCAAGGAAAAAATGTGACTAATTTGGAACTCTACAGTTTCTGAGATGGCATTCAAGACGAACCGACAACACATGAGCAAAGACCGACTCGGTTGGGAGAATTGGTAGAAGAATTAGAAATAGAAAGGGCATTCAACAACCTGTTGTACGGTTTACTTCAAGAAGAGAGGCTAAATGCCAAATTCCTTGAAGCCGAAAACTTTTCACTCCAAGAGATCTACTATAGAATTGAAGGGAGAGATGAGTTCTTAAGGAAGTTCATTGATGACAACAAGTTCCTTCAAGCGTTTATGAAGCAACAAGGATAAAATTAATTTGGAGATGATCAAAAGCAACACATGGTAGCGTTTACAAGAACTTGCAGGATTGGGAGGATTTGAAAAACACACCCGAAAACCTCTCAAGGGAGAAGAAGTACAAGCAAGTGGAGCTCAATATTTTATGGTAGAAGAATCAACCGACAAGTACTCGAAAATGTAACCGAGCAAGAAGCTAATGTAGGTGAAACTTCAAAGAACAGTTCAAGAAGAAAATGCTAATAAGAGAGTGCAGGTGAGCGAAGAAGAAATCGCTCAAGATGATGAACAACAAAATGAAGATGTTGAAGATCACCAACAGTTATCAGGAAATGAATATGAAGTTTCTAAAGATGATGTAGTTGAAACCGAGAAAGAAGAAGATCAACACATGAACCAAACAGAAAATGAGAAAGAATCTGTACCAGAAAAGGAAGTTGTTGAGGAAGTCAAGGCGACAGAAAATGCAGATCAGACAATGCACATGAGTGAAGACAATTACATTGCTTGAATCGGCAACACCACTAATCGTGGTAAAGCCAACATTTGACGAGAGAATATTCAACCGAGGTAGCCATGCCCGATAGTTTGGATGAGTTGATGCGAGAATGTGGATATAGATGAGATAATGAAAAATATTTTGCTAACATAGAGCAAGAACCAGTTAGAGAGGAAGGAGAAAAGAGGACTCCGATTGCACAAGTTGAGAAAGAGCATGCAACGAAAGGTAAGATGCATTTACTTTAGTCTTATGTTACTTTAGACTTGTTAGAGTAGATTATTCTTGAATGCAACTTGTTAGAATTGTCCAAGTTTATTCTCGCAATGCAACTTGATCAAGTTATGTTAACTTATGGAAGCAACTTCATGAAGTTGCTTTCTCGATTGTACCAAAAATATTGGAAGAAAACGGCTCCCAGAGTTGTGTCCAAAAATGTGAGATCAACTTCCTCAAGTTGCCTCAACTACTTGCATTAGAATGTTTGTTGTGTTTTAAATGAAATTATTAATGAATTTGCAGGGAAGTAACATACTCTCGATCGCACCAAGCAAGAACAAAGAATGTGCGCAAGACAACTCAAATGAAAAGACATGTCCAGTTGCAACAGTGGATAAAGAAAATACATGTCCAATTGCAATGGAGGAAGACCAAGTTGAAAGAACAAGTGCAGTTAAAATGGATGAGGAACCAGTTGGAGATGATAAAGAAATGACAACTCCAAATAATCAAGAAGATGTACCAGAAAGGTAGATTCATTCAACTCCAAAATAAACATATGTTTAGGAAGCAACTTGCTTCAAGTTGTCTCCATATGATTAGGGATCAACTTATTCAATTTGGAAGCAACTTGCTTAAAGTTGTTTCCATATGTTTAGGAAGCAACTTGCTTCAAGTTGTCTCCATATGATTAGGAAGCAACTTATTCAATTTGGAAGCAACTTGCTTAAAGTTGTTTCCATATGTTTAGAAGCAACTTGCTTCAAAGTTGTCTCCATACGTGGAAGCAACTTCCTTAAAGTTGTCTCATCTCCTTGTATTCGTGTACTATGTTTTTAATGAATTTTTCCTTTAATCCAAATTGTAGGCAAGTAGCATATGCTGCACAAGAGAATGAGGGTGAAAAGAAAAACCAGATGAAATGGTTGTTGTTCAACACACTCCAACATGTGGGCAAAACCAATACTTTGAAGGTCCAACTTTTGATTTGCATTTGGATTCTCCGGCAGCACAAGTCCCATCTTCTCAGATAATTGAACCAAAAGCAGACAAATATAGTGACTTATCGTAAAAGTCAAGAGAAAGTGTTTGTTGGTTCTATTATTAAAAGAGTCAAGAACGATCCAAGGGAGAGGAAGAGGGAAAAAATTAGGAGATGAATTCACTCGGAACAGAGTTTACAGAAAAAGAACAAGAAACAACAGGACAGTGCAGTTATTGACTTGGAAGCAATCGAGTACATCGATCCAACACCTCCTCAATCAAAACCACTCAAGCTCGCAGAAAGTCTTAAGCTTTGGGGAGATTGCAGCGAAGATCAACAAAAATACTCCAAGAATTCTCGCGAGGATGCCACGAAGGGTAAAAAAACACTAAGCCTTTATATCTTTTGCTAGTTTTATTGACTTTGGGTATTATTTCCTTGAGTTCCTTCAATTTTGCAATATTGATGTTTGATGCTAGTAATGCAATATCACATGATGTTTCTTTGTGTTGTTGTATTATGCAGCAAACCGCTTGTTAGCCGAATAATGAATATCACATTCGTAAACAAAGACATCCAAAATCTATTGGATGATCTCTATATCGATAGTGACATCGTAGAATTCTACACCAAAGATTCTCAAATCGAAGATGGAAAACGTTTCGCCGATAATCCATACAACAAGCATGTAATACTAAATACCAATCTTTTGGTAAGTCACTTTTTTATATCGATAAATTACACACTAGTTAGTATTAACAGATTGCATGTTATTTTGACTTGTAAAAGCTTTTTGCAGAAACGTTAAAATATCTGATAAATGTATGTATCTTTTTTTTTTTAAAAAACTTTTTCAATGATGCAGAGATACGTGCAAATATACATGGACAATGGAGACGAGAATGCAATAGAAACAAGTTATGTAGCAAATTATGTGAGGGCTAATTACAAGTTGGATGCCAAGAACAAAATGCGATGTTTCCACTTGTGCATGAACTCCCACTGGGTGTTCTGGGTATTACATAAAGGAGTCTCGGAAGATATGCAACTCTATGAAACAAAGTCCATTGTTGTCGGGTTTTGCATACACTTACAAAGCCCGAGCAAAGTTCTAAATGAGATTGGACATCGAGACAAAGGTGGTAATGAAATTGTTCACACATTGAAGGTTCCTAAAGTGCTTCAACAAAGAAGAACACCCTGATTGTGCAAAGTATTTATTTGTGTTTTTATGAAGATGTTGGTGAAATACCAAGAATTCGGTATTCGGCGGGAGGAAAAAAGAATCAATATATTGGCCACTTTAACAAAAAAGGATCAAGATGGCGTTCGTATATCGGCAACAATGATGAATGGAAGAAGCGGAAGGCACAAATTCAAGTCGATTGTGATATATTCCAAAGTAATACTAAATGACAGAGACAACTTGTTAGTATTACACTGAATTATCTGATTGAACTACATTTGTTAGTATTATCTAATTTGTTAGTATTATCTAGTATTTTTCTGATTGAACTACAGATTACTATTGGTTGTTAACATTATGTTGGTGTTATCTAATTTGTTAGTATTATCTAGTAAATATTGTCTAATTAAAGTTTGAATGGTTTGATTATTTCCCTTGATTATTGTTGATGGTGGATTTTCGTTTAAGGTTAAATTTGTAAATAACCAGAAAACTCATGCGCTGACATCTTGTAAAAGATAAAGCCATTTATAAAGTGTTGGATACTCCCTCACTTAATTCACCAAGAATGGAGCATGTAGCAACAATCCCATTCTCGTGAATACATGAAATTCCTCCAAAGTTGGAGCATGTAGCAACAATCCCTTCCCGTGAATTTCATATCAGCCTTGTATTTCCGTTACTCATTATCGGGGTGACATGACGATCGAGTGTTACTCTTACGAGAGTAACACGAACCTCCAAGTACTATAATGAAACCATGTACGAAATACCCGCATGAGTTGATTGTCGGTGTGTTATACTAGCCCGAGCCCTCGGTGTGTTATACTAGCCCGATTGAGCCCCTCTCGGTGTGTTATACTAGCCCGATTGAGCATCCCAGCACTTGACCATATCGGTCCGGATATGATCTCGATCGCAGATCATCCAACTCCACAAGCATGATTGGATGACCCCGGATCAATTCCATCACCCCCAAGCGGTATGGAATACACACGGCGACCCCGCATGGTCGACTATTGGCCTTTGCTTGCTAAGAAACCGTCCATACCAAGCATTATGGACGGAAAACCTAAATTAGGTTTGCGGCATATTACATGTGCCGCAAAACTGTCTCAACCATCCATCTTCGCGGTATAGATGGAGGGTGTAGATGTAGACTCAAAGGGCCCGGAGCATGTCGACACAATCACCATGTGACCGCCTACACACTTGACCAATCGGTCAAAACCAACCATGATTGGTTACAACACATTCGTCCGCCCGAAAGAGCATGGTCGCACGGCTTTGAAAGCCAAAATTAGGGTTCAAGCCATCACGCGCGTCCATCTTCTCCCGGCACGAATGGAGGGTCCAGATCAAATCGAGCAGGTCGGTCATACCAGCATGACCACCATGGGCCCATCTACCCCCTCATGTAATCGGCCAAGGCATATCATGCCCGGATAATCCAAAACGCCCGCCCAAACATGCGTGGTTACACTTCCCAAATTGCAAATTGATCTCGACCGCTCAACTTCACCGGACGGGTGAGTGGCTTAGATCACGTTTTCATGGGATAGTCGGGGTATAGGCGTGAACATCAGCCTACCATCTTCACGTCAAACCAGTAGGCCAAGACCCAGACCAAGTTAGGTCGTCTTGGAAAACGCCGCCGGAAAAAGAGTGTGGCGCGCGGCTTCTTGCGGTATCAAACTTCTATCGCAAAATCAATCTCGACCACTCCTCTTTGACGGTCAAATTGAGTGGCCCAGATCGCGCTTTCATGAGGGAACGGAATACAGGCACCTACACCATCATGCCGTCAACACGCATGTATGGTCGGTCCTCTCCAAAATCCTTCCCATGCTTGGTTTCGACCAAGCTGGAGAGTGATGCTTGCGCACCTCTTCAAAAACCCTAATATTCATTAACGGCCGCAGATGAGTGTCTCAAGGCTCATCTCATCCGTCCAACTTCACCAGCTTGGTTATACAACCCTGGTCAGGATTCAATTGGTCAGTAAGGCGTCATTACCCATCACCTTACCACACCACAATGCAGTACCTGCATGAAATACACACGATACTTCACAAGTATCGACTTTCGAATAACGCAGGTTATTCAATTGAAGATTACATGCTATCTTTCGTGGATCCACGATCCACATTCCAGGACATCAATCATGTCACAAAGCGGGGATACATACTGGGGTATTGGTCTGGCGGTTTACAGCGTGCAGCATGCAACGCGCCATCACAAGAACGTGTTAGGAAGTCATGGGCGGTTAGAGATGAACAGGAGAAGTGGGCAAGACTGGTCGTGTATCCCCGACACACAACTCCACTACTCCATCATTCCACTACCTCCACTTCCCACGAGAAACGTGAATGAGGCTCAATGACTTGTATAAATAGGTTCTCCGCCCTATTTCAAACAAGAGACAGTAACAACACAAGTTCGGATTTACGTAAAACCAAGTGTTAATACAAAAACCGTATTCAAACACTCAGAGCCTGCTTGCACCAACCGTAAGCTAGCTCATCTTTCTGTTACATGACCGCTGTCGTAAGCGACACAAATATAATTACACTTTCTTACTACTCAAAATATAAATATAGCAAGGGCAAGAAAGGATCGATCCCACAGAGAGGTCTAGGTTGTCAAATTGTTTCGGTTTCCTATAAATAACACCGGTAGTTTTGTGATTTTATAAACTCAAATAAAATAAAAGCAAATAAAGAAATAAGCAAACAAATAAGATAGAAGAGATATTGGTTAAGGATTTCGTTTTCATTCACTAACATGCTTTTCACAATAACTAGAATTGATATTTAATCTCAACTTTTATCAAAGACCCTAGAATACCTTGATCGCAAGAATATCCCGCAAATCTCCTCATGTCATCAACAAACACATTAAAAGATGCGAATATGAATTCTACCTAAAGGAACAACCTAACGTGTAAAAGCACTAATCAAGTTTAATTCCCTAGATGCGTTAAGTTCTATGAAATCAGGCCAATCAAAGCAATTGAACGTGGAAAGCGCACTAATTCAATTTAACAAAGGTTACGATTCACATATGATCATAAGAATATATCACTACAAACTATAATCATATTATGCTACTTGTATCCAAGGAATATCACTTTTGCGTATAATAAACCCTAAACTAGCAATAGATGTGATTAGAAGTTCTACCAATTTGCAACTTGACAAAACAATCAATCAATCATAAAACAATATTTCCAGAGAATTGCAAACGATAATTATGAGACAAAACTAATATATTGAATCAAAGAATCATATTATGTGAAATCCAACTATTCCATAACCAATAATAAACTTAGGTACTCATATTCAAGGAGTTCATCACAAGAAGAAAGAGAAAAGACTTCATGTTCTCTAAACCCTAGAATAAAGTAGAAGTCTCCTAATGGAGATATATCTAGGTTTAGAGAAAAGTTCTATTTATATGCTTTTCTCCCCATAAGGATACTTTCCCAAAATTAGGTTAATTCTTCTCAAAACCCGTCTCCAAGTTGGTCCACCAAGCCCATGTGTGAAAATAAGTCTCTGGAATTTTTGGGTCCAAAAGCGTCGCCGGAATCGATGACGTCATCACCGGAATCCGGCCACCGGCGCCGGAATCCGATCGCCGAAAACTTTCTCCGATCACTTGAAGTCTTGGAAGACGTCACCGAGGCAAGTGCACACTCCCGTAAGCTCAACTCCATTTCTCTCGCAATTCAAACATTCACAAAATACCACCTAAACCAATTTCGTGTTCTTGAAAACGCACCTAAAAGCGTGACTGCAGACTCATATGTCCGTGGCCAACTCTTGTATCCAACTCATACCCTCGCGATTCACCGAAATATTGCGATCGACACTCTCGGTTGAGAAATCCAACTCACGGAACTATGCTCACCCGCGCGCCATTTTAACCCCGTTTTCGTGCATCATGTTCGCGACATTCTTGGTTGCGTTTCTGTTTCCCAGCTACGGCCATTGCAACACCACTGCCATCTCAGATTGCATCCAGCTACTAGCAACAGCTCCCCTTCACTGCCTCATGTGCATCGTCTATCTTGTCACTGCCAAGCTCGAGTTCATCTCCTCATGCTCCAATACTCGAGTCTCAACCGACTTTGCTATCGAACCCATCAATATCGGCATCAACACTTGCCTCGGTAGAGTCGTAATTCATTGAAGTGACCCACTGATCATTACTCGCACTTCTCCGGCGCAATTCCATCACTGCAGCTGCAACACAACTCCAAATCCTCCTTTTGTAACTCATTCCCTACTAATAAAAACAGCCTTGGTCCCGCATCATCGCACCCACAACTTCGAGGCCAAGTTCACAGCATCCAACACAAAGATGCACATTATTTCCCTGTAGCTCATTCACATTTGACCACGTCTAACGACTCAGCACACCAGATCCATCTTCTGTAGCTCCATTCTCTAGCTTAACCTGCAAACCCATCTCCCTGCAGTTCAGCTCTTCTCCCTGTAACCACCAGTAGCCTCAACATTCACCTGAGCCTTTGCCATTTCAATCCAGCGCCTAACCTTGAGCTGCAGCTTTAATCATTCATTCTTCAATTCATCGCCATACTGCAACATCAGTGCCCTTTCTGCATCTTCAAATCCTGCCCTCGAACCATAACAACAGCACCACATGAATTTCCTAGATCTTCCATTCTCCATTATGCACAGCAACAACAACATTTCTTGATCAGTATACTTAAACAACTTCATTCCCTGACTGTATCGCGACACACCATCCCATTGTTCTGCCCTGTAGTTTCCTCCAAACTGCAACCCTGACTTTTCCTCTTGCCATCGATTTCTGCATTCATATCCTGCAGTTGAAATACCCAACACCAATTCAGTCATTGTACATTCAACAGCTCTTTGCACTACACCATAACCTTCTCCTTACAAGCAGCCACCAATTCCATTGCCAACAACCAGGCCTAGAACCACCAAAGATCATTGTTGCCTTGATCCCTTTCACGCTAGATTTAATCCATAGAAACACAAAGACATTGCAAAGACAAGGTAATCTGCAGCTTCAAAAACTCAACCAATGCCATCTGACTTCCTAGTGCCTCGACCATTCTGCGAGTCCATCTCAGCTCCATTAACAGCCCTGGCAACAGCTCTCATTCTTCCATGCTTCACCATTCCCTGTCCTGTAACACTACAGCACCACCAGCTCTACCATCTTCATCTGCATTGAGCTCAGGCTGGTCGCTGTTGAACTTGAAGCTGTGAAGCACTGCTCTTTCCGGCATTTTCTCGAACAGCTTGTGTGCAGATTGCAAACTGATGTGGATTATGCACTGGCTGCTCCTTGAAAGCTGCTCAAATCATTTCCTTCCCTGCAACGATACACATACACACAAACCCATTCGTAAGAACTTCATTGCACTTCAGAAATCCCACTCCTTCTTTAGCTCTGAATTCGAATGGCACAATCACCATCAGAACTGTTTTCTCATAAAATAGAACCATAATCTCCCGTTGTTCTATGCTTGTCTTAACCTACGAAGTCTCTTGTGCGTAGTATAAGAATTTGATGGATCCTTGAGACTCATGGCAATTGACTTGGTTCAGCTACAAAGGCAAGAACTTGCCTGAAACTGGTTGCAACAACATAATCTTAAGTCGCAGGAATAGAGGCCCGGTACTTATTCTGGGGAGGTATAAAGAGGGAGGTGCCCTGAGTAATTTTAGCAGGTGCCTATAGCAATTCTCAGAGGTTCTCTAGTTTGCGACAACTTCGGCTTGCTTCAGATGCTTCCAGATTCTTCATACGATGTCGGATTGACTCCACTCTTCCGCCATTGGCTTCGTCTTTTCGTTCTCTTCAAGATGAAAAGTAGAAATCTTGTATTTGAGCGAGTTCCACTTCCTTTTGCTCCAAATGACTCCATTGCACCTAATAAACTCAAAATCACACATAAGATACATAATTCACACGAAAATTCGCAAAGAAAGCATAAGTACTAGATACTAAATTAGGTGTTTTAGACACCTATCAGATTCCCCCACACTTAGACTTTGCTAGTCCTCGAGCAAATCAAACAAAACAATAAAATACAACAACTCCGTGTCGTCGAGGCTACGGTTAATTTTAGCATAAATAACAAGCCTTTAAACCCCTAGGTGTCCCTAGTGGACGAGTTATAGTCTCGTGAAGGTTTACAAGAGGTCTACCTACAAAACCTATATTTCAAACTCCGTCTATTTGTGACAAATCAACGAACGAATCCAAAATGACTACAGGAGGGGGTACCTTGCAAATTCAATTCAAATATTAGTAAATAAACTCTAATTAGATAGTCGAACAAGCCACAATACTCGGAAACTAACAAACCACAATCACAATGAAAAGATTAAGAAGATGGATATAGATGTAGATGTTGGCGAATATTCACAAGTGTTCGATGTTTCCATATCTGTCTCGAAGGTCACTTTGCTAAGATGAACCTAATCCTATTGGATTGAGCTACTGGTGCTGAATGCTACATCAAATCAATTGGCATATACAAGGGAACCAAGAGTGAATTTAGTCAACACAATAATAATTTTTTTTTTCTTTTTTTATATGATTGGATCAAACTGGATCCATTTTTTTTTTTTTTTTTTTTTTTTTTTTGTATTTTAGACGGCATGATTAGATCAAACTGGATCCAAGCGCATGCTTCTTGTCAGCAAGTACGTGATAGTTGCCTTTCACACATACTGCTATTCCCAAGTGTATTTTTTGATCGGTCCTTTTTTTTTTCTTTTCATATATTTTTTTCTCTTTTTTTTTTTCAATTTTTTTTTTCTCTTTTTCTAGTAACTCAATCACTCTATTTCATCCTAGCAAGTAATAACACGTCGATTTTTAGTGACCCACCAAAGCACTTAGAGAACAATAGATAAATATGGAAAAATAAAAATAGAATGTGATATGGTGATATTCCGAGATATGGTAACAACTATCATGTTAATTGTGATTTCTGAGCTATGTTCGTCCCTTTTAGTTAAATGGTTCCTCAACTCCTGCATTCAAAATGGTTCCATCCACTAATGGTGTCAAAAACAAACTATACAAACATATAAATGCTCCCCCACACTTAAACTTCACATTGTCCTCAATGTGTAAAACCGAAAGTTCTGAATTCTGACGTAACAGCAGATAAAACGCAAAAACTGTGCAAATTGGTAAGGAATTTGGAAAAACTCCATTTCACAAAAGTTGTTCACCTACGTGTTTTCTACACAATGTCAAAATTTCACAGTGTTTTGATAAACGGTCTGACAGTTATGGTCTCTGGACTGAACTACGCGCAGTCTGAAATTTTCTGACGAAAAGGTATTCGTCATAATTCTCTTCTAAGATAGATTACAGACTCAATGAAATTAAACATAGGGATGCAAATATGATCTGAAAACAATAAAAAATAAATAAACGAAACAAAAATAAAAAGCAAAAGGATAAGAGATACAAAACCGGTGGGTTGCCTCCCACTTAGCGCTTGTTTTAAAGTCGACGGCCCGACTTAGCTTCTTGTAAGATTCATTCCCCATACACCAATAATCGGAAAAGTTGGGGATCCTTCCATAGAACCTGTTTTGCAAACACTAGCTTCACACAAATATTAGTAATATAAAGTAAAAGTGAAGCTATGAACCGATAAAAGCTTCCCCCACACTTATTCTTGTCCACACTTGGAAGCGTATAAAGAATATAGAAGTCGGGTACTTCCACGGTTTCGGGTTCCATAACCTGCATAGTATGAGAATCAAGTTTCTCTAATGGCGGAAAACGAGAAACAAAGTCATTCAACAATATTCTCGAAGCACATACATTCAAACCAATAAGAGGTAAAGGAGAAGAAACAATAGGCAAAGGGTTAGATAAACCTTTCACAATCTCTTGTATTACGGAATCCTCTTCATCCTTGAAAAACTCAAGTGAATTATTCACCTCTTGGATATCATGGTCCTCTATCAAGCCTTGCAACCATTCTTCGTCCGTTTCTGCCGTAACCAAAGTCTCGACATAAACATCATCATTACAATCATATGCAAGCTCAATTGGGTCTTCCACAATATTGGTCATAACGGTCTCATTCTCAACATATTCCTCCTTGTTGTAAGGCACATACTCTTTTGCGGATCCAAATTTTATTATAAGAAACTTTTTTAGAACACTCAAAAATGCATCATCCTCAAGCTCCACCCTTTGAATAGGCTCTTGATCATTATTAAGATCAATGCTTGAGTAATCTACACAAGTGTCATCATATTCCTCTTCATCTTCATCTTGATCCCAAAAAGACTCCTCGGTGATGTCACCATGAGTTGTTTCAAGCAATGTATCATAATCACCGTCACTATCATAGTCAACATAAGATTGTTCCTCGCTGAATTTAGTGTTGTTAATCTCTAACTCATCCTTTTGAATAGGTAAATGATCATTATTAAGATCAAGAGTTGAGTTAACTACACAATTATCGACGAAAGTGCCCAAGGATTGGCCTTTTTCAACATTAGCATCAATCAAATAGTCATCACAAACCACATGCACATTAGAATTATCCATATCTTCCTTGTATTGATCAATGCCTCTTCGCAAGATAGCCATACCTTCACGAAGTTCTCGGAGTTGCTCGTTTGTAGTCTCTTTAGCTTTTCGAAATTCCTCTTGTAAAAAGTTGGAAACTTTATCTATAAAATTAGAGACTTTTTGTTCACAAGCATAAGAATCCTCCCATTCTTGTGGTTGTTCACACACGTACCCGCCATAAGGTTGTTGAGGAAAACCACAAGGTTCCATGGAATATTGGTCATAACCAATGAATTGGTTTTGATTATACCCATGGAATTGGTAGTTATCATATTGTTGAGGTTGAAACCCGTATTGATTGCTCCAATATGCTCCTTCCATAGAAATAAGCACCTGAAATAATTCTCAAACCAAGGTTAAAACCCAGAAAATAAAAAAAATAAAATAAAACAAAAACTAAATACAAAAATAAGAAACCAAAAACAATTAACAACCGCTGCCTCCCCGGCAACGGCGCCAAAATTTGACCGCTGTCGTAAGCGACACAAATATAATTACACTTTCTTACTACTCAAAATATAAATATAGCAAGGGCAAGAAAGGATCGATCCCACGAGAGGTCTAGGTTGTCAAATTGTTTTGGTTTCCTATAAATAACACATAGGTAGTTTTGTGATTTTATAAACTAAAATAAAATAAAAGCAAATAAAGAAATAAGCAAACAAATAAGATAGAAGAGATATTGGTTAAGGATTTCGTTTTCATTCACTAACATGCTTTTCACAATAACTAGAATTGATATTTAATCTCAACTTTTATCAAAGACCCTAGAATACCTTGATCGCAAGAATATCCCGCAAATCTCCTCATGTCATCAACAAACACATTAAAAGATGCGAATATGAATTCTACCTAAAGGAACAACCTAACGTGTAAAAGCACTAATCAAGTTTAATTCCCTAGATGCGTTAAGTTCTATGAAATCAAAGCCAATCGAAGCAATTGAACGTGGAAAGCGCACTAATTCAATTTAACAAAGGTTACGATTCACATATGATCATAAGAATATATCACTACAAACTATAATCATATTATGCTACTTGTATCCAAGGAATATCACTTTTGCGTATAATAAACCCTAAACTAGCAATAGATGTGATTAGAAGTTCTACCAATTTGCAACTTGACAAAACAATCAATCAATCATAAAACAATATTTCCGTGAGAATTGCAAACGATAATTATGAGACAAAACTAATATATTGAATCAAAGAATCATATTATGTGAAATCCAACTATTCCATAACCAATAATAAACTTAGGTACTCATATTCAAGGAGTTCATCACAAGAAGAAAGAGAAAAGACTTCATGTTCTCTAAACCCTAGAATAAAGTAGAAGTCTCCCTAATGGAGATATATCTAGGTTTAGAGAAAAAGTTCTATTTATATGCTTTTCTCCCCATAAGGATACTTTCCCAAAATTAGGTTAATTCTTCTCAAAACCCGTCTCCAAGTTGGTCCACCAAGCCCATGTGTGAAAATAAGTCTCTGGAATTTTTGGGTCCAAAAGCGCCGCCGGAATCGATGACGTCATCACCGGAATCCGCCACCGCGCCGGGAATCCGATCGTCGAAAACTTTCTCCGATCACTTGAAATACTTGGAAGACGTCACCGAGCAAGTGCACACTCCCTTTAAGCTCAACTCCATTTCTCTCGCAATTCAAACATTCACAAAATACCACCTAAACCAATTTCATGTTCTTGCGAAAACGCACCTAAAAGCGTGACTCGCAGCTCATATGTCCCATGGCCAACTCTTGTATCCAACTCATACCCTCGCGATTCACCGAAATATTGCGATCGACACTCTCGGTTCCGAAACCGCTCATCGGAACTATGCTCACCGTGCGCCATTTTAACCCTGTTGCATGACTTGTTTCGCGACATTCTTGGTTGCGTTTGTTTCCCGCCTACGGCCATTGCAACACCACTGCCATCTCAGATTGCATCCAGCTACTAGCAACAGCTCCCCTTCACTGCCTCATGTGCATCGTCTATCTTGTCACTGCCAAGCTCGAGTTCATCTCCTACAGCTCCAATACTCGAGTCTCAACTGACTTTGCTATCGAACCCATCAATACTGGCATCAACACTTGCCTCAGTAAGCTGTAATTCAGCTGCAGTGACCCACAGTCATTACCTGCACTTCCCTGGCGCAATTCCATCACTCGCAGCTGCAACACAACTCCAAATCCTCCTTTTGTAACTCATTCCCTGCTAATAAAAACGACCCACGTGTCCCGCATCATCCGCACCCACAACTTCGGGCCAAGTTCACAGCATCCAACACAAAGATGCACATTATTTCCCTGTAGCTCATTCACATTTGACCACGTCTAACGACTCAGCACACCAGATCCATCTTCTGTAGCTCCATTCTCTAGCTTAACCTGCAAACCCATCTCCCTGCAGTTCAGCTCTTCTCCCTGTAACCACCAGTAGCCTCAACATTCACCTGAGCCTTTGCCATTTCAATCCAGCGCCTAACCTTGAGCTGCAGCTTTAATCATTCATTCTTCAATTCATCGCCATACTGCAACATCAGTGCCCTTTCTGCATCTTCAAATCCTGCCCTCGAACCATAACAACAGCACCACATGAATTTCCTAGATCTTCCATTCTCCATTATGCACAGCAACAACAACATTTCTTGATCAGTATACTTAAACAACTTCATTCCCCGATCAGTATCGCGACACACCATCCCATTGTTTCGCCTCGTAGTTTCCTCCAAACCGCAACCCCGACTTTTCCTCTTGCCATCAATTTCGCATTCATATCCTGTAGGTTGAAATACCCAACACCAATTGGTCATTGTACATTCAACATGACTCTTTGCACTACACCATAACCTTCTCCTTACAAGCAGCCACCAATTCCATTGCCAACAACCAGGCCTAGCACCACCAGCATCATTGTTGCCTTGATCCCTTTTCTGCCTAGATTTAATCCATAGAAACACAGCACATTGCAGCACAGCCAATCTGCAGCTTCAAAAACTCAACCAATGCCATCTGACTTCCTAGTGCCTCGACCATTCTCACGAGTCCATCTCGCCTCCATTAATGTTCTACGACAACGCCTCTCATTCTTCCATGCTTCACCATTCCCTCGTCTCGTAACACTACAAAGACACCACCAGCTCTACCATCTTCATCGCATTGAGCTCAGCCGGTCATTCGTTGAACTTGAAGCCGTGAAGCACCGCTTTTCCGGCATTTTCTCGAACAGCTTGTGTGCAGATTGCAACCGATGTGGATTATGCACTTGGTCGCTCCTTGAAAGCCGCTCAAATCATTTCCTTCCCCGCAACGATACACATACACACAAACCCATTCGTAAGAACTTCATTGCACTTCAGAAATCCCACTCCTTCTTTAGCTCTGAATTCGAATGGCACAATCACCATCAGAACCTGTTTTCTCATAAAATAGAACCATAATCTCCTCGTTGTTCTATGCTTGTCTTAACCTACCAAGTCTCTTTGTGCGTAGTATAAGAATTTGATGGATCCTTGAGACTCATGGCAATTGACTTGGTTCAGCTACAAAGGCAAGAACTTGCCTGAAACTGGTTGCAACAACATAATCTTAAGTCGCAGGAATAGAGGCCCGGTACTTATTCTGGGGAGGTATAAAGAGGGAGGTGCCCTGAGTAATTTTAGCGGGTGCCTATAGCAATTCTGTAGGTTCTCTAGTTTGCGACAACTTCGGCTTGCTTCAGATGCTTCCAGATTCTTCATACGATGTCGGATTGACTCCACTCTTCCGCCATTGGCTTCGTCTTTTCGTTCTCTTCAAGATGAAAAGTAGAAATCTTGTATTTGAGCGAGTTCCACTTCCTTTTGCTCCAAATGACTCCATTGCACCTAATAAACTCAAAATCACACATAAGATACATAATTCACACGAAAATTCGCAAAGAAAGCATAAGTACTAGATATTAAATTAGGTGTTTTAGACACCTATCAGATTCCCCCACACTTAGACTTTGCTAGTCCTCGAGCAAATCAAACAAAACAATAAAATACAACAACTCCGTGTCGTCGAGGCTACGGTTAATTTTAGCATAAATAACAAGCCTTTAAACCCCTAGGTGTCCCTAGTGGACGAGTTATAGTCTCGTGAAGGTTTACAAGAGGTCTACCTACAAAACCTATATTTCAAACTCCGTCTATTTGTGACAAATCAACGAACGAATCCAAAATGACTACAGGAGGGGGTACCTTGCAAATTCAATTCAAATATTAGTAAATAAACTCTAATTAGATAGTCGAACAAGCCACAATACTCGGAAACTAACAAACCACAATCACAATGAAAAGATTAAGAAGATGGATATAGATGTAGATGTTGGCGAATATTCACAAGTGTTCGATGTTTCCCATATCTGTCTGAAGGTCACTGCTAAGATGAACCTAATCCTATTGGATTGAGCTACTGGTGCTGAATGCTACATCAAATCAATTGGCATATACAAGGGAACCAAGAGTGAATTTAGTCAACACAATAATAATTTTTTTTTTCTTTTTTTATATGATTGGATCAAACTGGATCCAATTTCTTTTTTTTTTTTTTTTTTTTTTTTTTTTTTTTTGTTTTTAGACGGCATGATTAGATCAAACTGGATCCAAGCGCATGCTTCTTGTCAGCAAGTACGTGATAGTTGCCTTTCACACATACTGCTATTCCCAAGTGTCTTTTTTGATCGGTCCTTTTTTTTTTCTTTTCATATATTTTTTTCTCTTTTTTTTTTTCAATTTTTTTTTTCTCTTTTTCTAGTAACTCAATCACTCTATTTCATCCTAGCAGTAATAACACGTCGATTTTTAGTGACCCACCAAAGCACTTAGAGAACAATAGATAAATATGGAAAAATAAAAATAGAATGTGATATGGTGATATTCCGAGATATGGTAACAACTATCATGTTAATTGTGATTTCTGAGCTATGTTCGTCCCTTTTAGTTAAATGGTTCCTCAACTCCTGCATTCAAAATGGTTCCATCCACTAATGGTGTCAAAAACAAACTATACAAACATATAAATGCTCCCCCACACTTAAACTTCACATTGTCCTCAATGTGTAAAACCGAAAGTTCTGAATTCTGACGTAACAGCAGATAAAACGCAAAAACTGTGCAAATTGGTAAGGAATTTGGAAAAACTCCATTCACAAAAGTTGTTCACCTACGTGTTTTCTACACAGTGTCAAAATTTCACAGTGTTTTGATAAACGGTCTGACAGTTATGGTCTCTGGACTGAACTACGCGCAGTCTGAAATTTTCTGACGAAAAGGTATTCGTCATAATTCTCTTCTAAGATAGATTACGGACTCAATGAAATTAAACATAGGGATGCAAATATGATCTGAAAACAATAAAAAATAAATAAACGAAACAAAAATAAAAAGCAAAAGGATAAGAGATACAAAACCGGTGGGTTGCCTCCCACTTAGCGCTTGTTTTAAAGTCGACGGCCCGACTTAGCTTCTTGTAAGATTCATTCCCATACACCAATAATCGGAAAAGTTGGGGATCCTTCCATAGAACCTGTTTTGCAAACACTAGCTTCACACAAATATTAGTAATATAAAGTAAAAGTGAAGCTATGAACCGATAAAAGCTTCCCCACACTTATTCTTGTCCACACTTGGAAGCGTATAAAGAATATAGAAGTCGGGTACTTCCACGGTTTCGGGTTCCATAACTCCGCATAGTATGAGAATCAAGTTTCTCTAATGGCGGAAAACGAGAAACAAAGTCATTCAACAATATTCTCGAAGCACATACATTCAAACCAATAAGAGGTAAAGGAGAAGAAACAATAGGCAAAGGGTTAGATAAACCTTTCACAATCTCTTGTATTACGGAATCCTCTTCATCCTTGAAAAACTCAAGTGAATTATTCACCTCTTGGATATCATGGTCCTCTATCAAGCCTTGCAACCATTCTTCGTCCGTTTCGCTCGTAACCAAAGTCTCGACATAAACATCATCATTACAATCATATGCAAGCTCAATTGGGTCTTCCACAATATTGGTCATAACGGTCTCATTCTCAACATATTCCTCCTTGTTGTAAGGCACATACTCTTTTGCGGATCCAAATTTTATTATAAGAAACTTTTTAGAACACTCAAAAAATGCATCATCCTCAAGCTCCACCCTTTGAATAGGCTCTTGATCATTATTAAGATCAATGCTTGAGTAATCTACACAAGTGTCATCATATTCCTCTTCATCTTCATCTTGATCCCAAAAAGACTCCTCGGTGATGTCACCATGAGTTGTTTCAAGCAATGTATCATAATCACCGTCACTATCATAGTCAACATAAGATTGTTCCTCGCTGAATTTAGTGTTGTTAATCTCTAACTCATCCTTTTGAATAGGTAAATGATCATTATTAAGATCAAGAGTTGAGTTAACTACACAATTATCGACGAAAGTGCCCAAGGATTGGCCTTTTTCAACATTAGCATCAATCAAATAGTCATCACAAACCACATGCACATTAGAATTATCCATATCTTCCTTGTATTGATCAATGCCTCTTCGCAAGATAGCCATACCTTCACGAAGTTCTCGGAGTTGCTCGTTTGTAGTCTCTTTAGCTTTTCGAAATTCCTCTTGTAAAAAGTTGGAAACTTTATCTATAAAATTAGAGACTTTTTGTTCACAAGCATAAGAATCCTCCCATTCTTGTGGTTGTTCACACACGTACCCGCCATAAGGTTGTTGAGGAAAACCACAAGGTTCCATGGAATATTGGTCATAACCAATGAATTGGTTTTGATTATACCCATGGAATTGGTAGTTATCATATTGTTGAGGTTGAAACCCGTATTGATTGCTCCAATATGCTCCTTCCATAGAAATAAGCACCTGAAATAATTCCCAAACCAAGGTTAAAACCCAGAAAAAAATAAATAAATAAAATAAAATAAAACAAAAACGAAATACAAAAATAAGAAACCAAAAACAATTAACAACCGCTGCCTCCCCGGCAACGGCGCCAAAATTTGACCGCCGTCAGTAAGCGACACAAATATAATTACACTGTCTTACTACTCAAAATATAAATATAGCAAGGGCAAGAAAGGATCGATCCCACAGAGAGGTCTAGGTTGTCAAATTGTTTCTGGTTTTCCTATAAATAACACCTAGTAGTTTTGTGATTTTATAAACTCAAATAAAATAAAAGCAAATAAAGAAATAAGCAAACAAATAAGATAGAAGAGATATTGGTTAAGGATTTCGTTTTCATTCACTAACATGCTTTTCACAATAACTAGAATTGATATTTAATCTCAACTTTTATCAAAGACCCTAGAATACCTTGATCGCAAGAATATCCCGCAAATCTCCTCATGTCATCAACAAACACATTAAAAGATGCGAATATGAATTCTACCTAAAGGAACAACCTAACGTGTAAAAGCACTAATCAAGTTTAATTCCCTAGATGCGTTAAGTTCTATGAAATCAGGCCAATCAAAGCAATTGAACGTGGAAAGCGCACTAATTCAATTTAACAAAGGTTACGATTCACATATGATCATAAGAATATATCACTACAAACTATAATCATATTATGCTACTTGTATCCAAGGAATATCACTTTTGCGTATAATAAACCCTAAACTAGCAATAGATGTGATTAGAAGTTCTACCAATTTGCAACTTGACAAAACAATCAATCAATCATAAAACAATATTTCCAGAGAATTGCAAACGATAATTATGAGACAAAACTAATATATTGAATCAAAGAATCATATTATGTGAAATCCAACTATTCCATAACCAATAATAAACTTAGGTACTCATATTCAAGGAGTTCATCACAAGAAGAAAGAGAAAAGACTTCATGTTCTCTAAACCCTAGAATAAAGTAGAAGTCTCCCTAATGGAGATATATCTAGGTTTAGAGAAAAAGTTCTATTTATATGCTTTTCTCCCCATAAGGATACTTTCCCAAAATTAGGTTAATTCTTCTCAAAACCCGTCTCCAAGTTGGTCCACCAAGCCCATGTGTGAAAATAAGTCTCTGGAATTTTTGGGTCCAAAAGCGTCGCCGGAATCGATGACGTCATCACCGGAATCCGGCCACCGGCGCCGGAATCCGATCGCCGGAAAACTTTCTACGATCACTTGAAGTACTGGAAGACGTCACCAGGCAAGTGCACACTCCCAGAAGCTCAACTCCATTTCTCTGCAATTCAAACATTCACAAAATACCACCTAAACCAATTTCGTGTTCTTGCGAAAACGCACCTAAAAGCGTGACTCGCAGCTCATATGTCCGGCGGCCAACTCTTGTATCCAACTCATACCCCCCTCGCGATTCACTGAAATATTGCGATCGACACTCTCGGTTCCGAAATCCGGCTACTGGAACTATGCTCACCGGCGCGCCATTTTAACCCCCGTTTTCGGTTTTGCTTCGCGACATTCTTGGTTGCGTTTCTGTTTCCCGCCTACGGCCATTGCAACACCATCGCCATCTCGGATTGCATCCAGCCTACTAGCAACAGCTCCCCTTCATCGCTCATGTGCATCGTCTATCTTGTCACCGCCAAGCTCGAGTTCATCTCCTACGACTCCAATACTCGAGTCTCAACTCGACTTTGCTATCGAACCCATCAATACTGGCATCAACACTTGCCTCAGTAAGCTGTAATTCAGCTGCAGTGACCCACAGTCATTACCTGCACTTCCCTGGCGCAATTCCATCACTCGCAGCTGCAACACAACTCCAAATCCTCCTTTTGTAACTCATTCCCTGCTAATAAAAACAGCCACAGGTCCTGCATCATCTGCACCCACAACTTCAGGCCAAGTTCACAGCATCCAACACAAAGATGCACATTATTTCCCTGTAGCTCATTCACATTTGACCACGTCTAACGACTCAAAGACACCCGATCCATCTTCTCGTAGCTCCATTCTCTAGCTTAACTCGCAAACCCATCTCCTCAGCTCAGCCTTCTCTTCTCCTCAGAACCACCAAGCAGCCTCAACATTCACCGAGCCTTTGCCATTTCAATCCAGCGCCTAACCTTGAGCTGCAGCTTTAATCATTCATTCTTCAATTCATCGCCATACTGCAACATCAGTGCCCTTTCTGCATCTTCAAATCCTGCCCTCGAACCATAACAACAGCACCACATGAATTTCCTAGATCTTCCATTCTCCATTATGCACAGCAACAACAACATTTCTTGATCAGTATACTTAAACAACTTCATTCCCTGACTGTATCGCGACACACCATCCCATTGTTCTCGCCCTCGTAGTTTCCTCCAAACTGCAACCCTGACTTTTCCTCTTGCCATCAATTTCTGCATTCATATCCTGCAGTTGAAATACCCAACACCAATTCAGTCATTGTACATTCAACAGCTCTTTGCACTACACCATAACCTTCTCCTTACAAGCAGCCACCAATTCCATTGCCAACAACCAGGCCTAGCACCACCAGCATCATTGTTGCCTTGATCCCTTTTCTGCCTAGATTTAATCCATAGAAACACAAAGACATTGCAAAGATAGCCAACTGCGCCTTCAAAAAAACTCAACCAATGCCATCTCGACTTCCTAGTGCCTCGACCATTTTGCGAGTCCATCTCGAGCTCCATTAACAGCCACCCGGCAACATGTCTCTCATTCTTCCATGCTTCACCATTCCCGTCCCGTAACACTACAAAGACCACCAGCTCTACCATCTTCATCTCGCATTGAGCTCAGCCGGGTCATTTGTTGAACTTGAAGCCGTGAAGCACCGCTCTTCCGGCATTTTTCGAACACTTGTGTGCAGATTGCAAACTGATGTGGATTATGCACTGGCTGCTCCTTGAAAGCTGCTCAAATCATTTCCTTCCCTGCAACGATACACATACACACAAACCCATTCGTAAGAACTTCATTGCACTTCAGAAATCCCACTCCTTCTTTAGCTCTGAATTCGAATGGCACAATCACCATCAGAACCTGTTTTCTCATAAAATAGAACCATAATCTCCTGTTGTTCTATGCTTGTCTTAACCGGCCTGAAGTCTCTTGTGCGTAGTATAAGAATTTGATGGATCCTTGAGACTCATGGCAATTGACTTGGTTCAGCTACAAAGGCAAGAACTTGCCTGAAACTGGTTGCAACAACATAATCTTAAGTCGCAGGAATAGAGGCCCGGTACTTATTCTGGGGAGGTATAAAGAGGGAGGTGCCCTGAGTAATTTTAGCAGGTGCCTATAGCAATTCTGTAGGTTCTCTAGTTTGCGACAACTTCGGCTTGCTTCAGATGCTTCCAGATTCTTCATACGATGTCGGATTGACTCCACTCTTCCGCCATTGGCTTCGTCTTTTCGTTCTCTTCAAGATGAAAAGTAGAAATCTTGTATTTGAGCGAGTTCCACTTCCTTTTGCTCCAAATGACTCCATTGCACCTAATAAACTCAAAAGCACACATAAGATACATAATTCACACGAAAATTCGCAAAGAAAGCATAAGTACTAGATATTAAATTAGGTGTTTTAGACACCTATCATTACAAGTCATAAGCAAGCCAACACCTTCACAATCTCAACACCTTCTTCGCTTCCCTCCCTAAGATCAACCCCATCTCCTTCACTTTGTGACCGAAACAAGTCCTCTGGAACGGCCATTTCTTGGTTTAGGCCGGACTTGCACTGCATTGATCTCTCGAATCTACAAGCACTCACCGCGCAGGTGCATTTGTTGAAGGTTTAGATTCATTCCTCATCCACACCCCAAATTACCAAATTTTGCAGGAGTAGTTTTCACCCATCAACAATTGGCGACCACAGTGGGAGATTAATCTCTCGGTTGTGAAATCAATTTCTTCAATACCCAATCCTGTTTGGCTAAGTTCCGAGATGGTTGGTCTTAGGACTTCCTCAACAAATTCAAATCCCGGTCGAAGTTCCTCCAACGAGGATACCCTCTTCCCAACGGCGTATCTATCGGGGCGCAACAGAGGAATCCCAACTATGAGCGAGTTGGCTCTCGGATACTTGAGACTCGGACGAGGAACATGGAAATGATCAAAGAAGCGGTGAACGGCATACTTGACCTCCTCATCAATATGACATCGGAAATGAGCGTGCTGTAGACCTTTACACGGGGACTAGTTCCCCTCGGATCAACGATTTACTACGAACCTGAGGCCGTAGATCGGGAAGTCGTGTCTCTAGTGGAAGACTTGTGTGAACTCTTGCACCTCTCAAAGGATCAACGGGCGAGACGTTTGCTGCGAGTCAATAAAATAGCTCGGACGCACACCTTGCTCCTTCTCGTCCAGGAGTCTCAACCGCATCGGAAACATCTATAAATAATGTTACATTCACGGAAGATGACATGATGGCAGAGGAAGGTCACAACCGAGCCCTACATGTTACCGCACACATCAAGGGTTCGAGTTCCGGGAGGGCCCTCGTCGACACGGGAGCATCTTCGAACGTAATTACTCTCAAGACTCTCAAGATGCCCAAGGTCAGCCCATGCAAGATTGTACGACAGCCCACCACGATGACGGACTTCGAAGGGAATCAAACCAAAGACATACGGGTATGTCAATTTGAATTTGTCGGTAGGACTTGTTCAGGCCACGAGCAAAGTTTGAAGTCATAGAAAAGGAGCCGGACTACCACATGATACTTGGGAGACCGTGGCTTCACCACAACAAGGTCATTCCTTCGACGTATCACCAGTGCCTGAAGATCGTGCTAAATGAGAAAGTCATCCGTATTCCCGCATCATTGTCTCCGTACGCACCAATATGTGGAGTGGAGCCGTTCGAGTCGAAAAGATGCTCCGCAGTGGAAAGTCCGACAAAACCCTGTGCACTCCATTACCCACGTGGGCTTCAATCCAGGAGGAAGACCGACTTGCATCGCTGGGGGCCAAACACCACGACACGCTCTCTCCGACGAGACGTCCGTCTCCAACCGGTGAAACTTCAGCCCATCCTCACGCCAAAGGGGAGCGCTCTTTCGAGGCAAGCCGTGATCAAAATGGGAAGACAATATACCGGCGCCGCTGTTAGCAATTAGCAGGAGAGACCACCCAGTCTCTCCGCCCAATTGGATGTTGCAAGAACGACGGAATACAAGAGGAGGTATTGGACGCCCGCGACGCCTACAAGACGGAACCAATTCTACGACCGACGAGCTCGAGATTGTTAACACGGGACTGATGAATCTCCCAGCCGGTCTCTATCTGGGTTCGACTCTATCCGCGGACGAACGAACGAGTCTTGTTCAACTACTCAAGGAATACCAAGATGTGTTCGCCTGGACGTACGAGGAAATGCCCGGTCTGGACGAAAAATTGGTCACCCATCACCTACACGTCATGCCTGGATCCAAGCCAATCAAGCAATCTCCGAGGCAATTCAGACATGAGGTGGAAGAACAAATCAAGAATGAGATTCAGAAGTTACTGGCTGCTGGATTCATCAGACCTATTCATCACCCGACCTGGTTAGCCAATGTGGTCCCGGTAAAAAAGAAAAGCGGACAGGTTCGATGTTGCGTGGATTTCAGAGACTTGAACAAGTGCTGCCCCAAGGACGACTTTCCCTTGCCTAACATCGACATGTTAGTAGACGCCACTAGCGGACACGGCATGTTTTCCTTTATGGATGGCTACAACGGCTACAATCAAATAAGGATGTATGAGCATGACGCAAGTAAGACAGCTTTCCGAACCCCTCTTGGCAATTTTTACTATACTGTTATGCCATTCGGTTTAAAGAATGCCGGCGCAACATACCAACGTGCTATGACGGCAATCTTCCACGACATGATGCATAAACAAGTAGAAGACTATGTGGATGATATTGTGGTCAAGTCAAAGGCTCGAGCCGATCACACCAACGTCTTACGGCGAGTATTTGAGAGGTGCTCGGAATACAAGTTAAAGATGAATCCTTTGAAATGCGCTTTCGGTGTCTCCTCGGGCAAATTTCTAGGATTCCAAGTGACTCGCTGAAGGAATAAAAGTATACCCGTCCAAGACTCAAAGCTATCCTCACAATGCCGCCTCCCCGAACCGTGAAAGAGCTCCGAGTTTCATGGGCAAGGTAAACTACATCCGACGCTTCATACCTGGTTTGGCCCAACTTACCGCATCATTCACCCCTTGTCAAGAAAGGAGCCACTTTGTTTGGACCGCAACCCAACATGAAGCTTTTGGAAAGTTCAACGAATACTATCATCTCCAACCGTCATGAAATCTCCTGTACAAGGGAAACCATTGGTCCTCTACACCGCCTTCAGTGACACCGCCGTAGGGGATTTACTCGCTCAGGAAGACGACAAGGGAATTGAACATCCCATATACTATTTCAGCCGAATATTGAGAAATGCCGAACTCCGATATCCTGTGAGCGGAAAAGGCGTGTTTAGATTTAATCCATTCCATTCGAAGTTTAGGCATTACTTGCTATCTAATAGGTGATACTCGTGTCTAAATCCGATCCCGCAAAGTTTTTGCTTTCAAAACCGGTCCCGATCGGGAGGACAGGCAAATGGCTTCTCCAAATGTCGAACTAGACATAACGTGTGCATCGCCTAGAGCTATCAAGGGCCAAGCAGTTGCAGACTTCATCGCAGCATTTCTGGAGAAGGTACTACGGGACTACATGAAGAACTCCCGGAGAATTCCCGCACGTCTCTACTCGGGAAGAAGAGGCGTGGCTTTTGTATTTTGACGGCTCCGCTACCCCTAGCAGCAATACCGGAGGAGCGGGCGTGGTGTTGGTCTCTCCAACCGGAGAAGTATTTTCGCATTCCTTCAAGTTAGACTTCGAATGCACCAACAACTCGAGAATATGAAGCTTTCCTCATAGGGCTTTCAATAGCTAAACAAGCGGGGAGTCACACGTCCGGAGATAAGAGGTGACTCAAGTTACCGGTGAATCAAATGAACGGAGTATATGCATTAAAAGAAGTAACACTAGCCCCGTACCGATCGAAGCACGGAGGTTACTAAACTACTTTTGCCGATGCAACCATAACCCATGTCTGTCGCAAAGAACAACAAACATGCCGATTGTCTAGCAACATTGCCTTCCAAACCGAAGTTCGAGGGGGCGGAAGAAACTTTGACAAGAAAAGGAGAACCATAGAATCGACATGGCTACCGCAACACAAAGACACCAAGACCGACGATTGGCGAACTCCGATCATTCGAGAGCTCAACGGCTCACTCTCCCAAGGAAAGGTCGGTCTCAAAACCCCGCAAAACTTCTTCATGCTTCATGGTATGTCTTTGTATTATCGGAATCCGGATGGCTCCCTCGTCAAGATGTCCGGGAGGTGACGAAGCACAACTACAAACTGGATCGTATTCACAATGAAATTTGTGGACAATCATTGGTGGTAACGCTTTACCGGCGACTTCAACGCTCGGGTTACACGCCGTAAATGGAGGCTCAATCCAGCATCGTTTTAAGTCCCGCTCGAATTGCGCGACACCACCACACCAATTGGAGATTTTTAATGTGAACCGCATCGGGGACCGGAGAGAGCCATACATTAGCTATCTCCGTGATGGGATAATTCCCGCCGGTCAAAAGGACGCTATTAAGATGAAGCAGTAGAGCCAAGCGGTTCATATTCCATGAAGGGATCCTATACCGCAAGAGCCGGAGGTGATATGCTACGCCGCCGGGCCGGAGAAGAAATCCGGCGTCATGCCACAGACACACGAAGGAGAACATCAAGGGAAGAAGAAACTTTTTCTCCAAATACACGAGAGATACTATTGGCCGACCATGGAGGATGATGCACTATTTTTGCTCAAAGTCGTCACACATGCCAAATTCATGGGAACCTTGTTCATGCGCCTTCTACCCCTCGCATTCTATAAGCAGCCCATGGCCATTCTATCATTGGGGACTGGACATTATCGGGAAGATCAATCCACCGTCATCAAGCAAAGACGAGTACATCATAACCGCAACGGAATACTTCACCAAATGGGTAGAGGCCATTCCCTACGAGGAACTACAGAGCAACAATTGCGGCTTTCATTAAAGAATACATCATTTGTCGTTTTGCGTGCCCAAGCATATCATCACGAGATAATGGCACTCCCTTCGCCAACAAGCAGTACTGGGAGTTACTTGAGGAATACGGCATCAAACGTGTCTTCCCCGTCTACTATCCTCAAGGGAATGGGCAAGGCCGAGAGTACCAACAAGACATTGATCCGGATCATCAGTCGAACAGCACACGACAATCCTGTGGAATGGCATGATCAGTTACCAATGGCACTATGGGCATACCGTACGTCACCCAAGCTCCATTGGGGTTTCGCCGTACTCACTCGTCTCACGGAGCGGATGCAATTCTCCCGGCAGAGATCGAATCCCATCGCCCAGGGATTGCAAAGAAGAACCGGGATCCACTGAACGAGGACGAAGTCTACGACTCTAGAATAGCAGAGTTAGACACGGGATTTTAGAAGGAATAAAGCGTAAGAACGCGCTCGTGGTAATGGGAATCGAATTTCCAGAGCATACAACAAAATTGTGAAACCACGCGTTTTCAAGGTGGGAGATTGGGTTTTGAAAACAGCCCAAACACATCCAACAAGACATGTCCGCACCAAAATTCTCACCAAAATGGGAAGGTCCCTACGCAATCACCAAGGCTTACAATACCGGCTACTACAAGATCGTTAAGGTAGACGGAGGCAAGCCGGAAGCGTCATCAATGGAAAGTGGCTCAAGGCATATCACGCCCGACCATTATCTCGTTGTGTCAACAATATTGCATCTATTTTCATTACATGTTTGAATCATCAATTATATTCAGAGATGTGTCAATGAAAAAACCTGTCTCACCAATCAAAACCAATGCAATTTATTCCGCAAAGATGTTCAAAAACTCTTGACATAAATGTCATTAACAATAAGGAGTACAGCCTTAGAAGAGGCCATCTAGAAGATTATAATTCCTTGAGAGCATCATCTCAGTCTAGCTTGATATCTCTCCGTTCTTTTCTTCAAGTCCCGCACAGCCCGCTCCACCTTCTCTCGATTCTCGCGGCAGAGCTTTCTCCTCTTCCAAGATAGCTTTCGTAGCGGGAACAACATTTGCGAGGATACCAACTCGATCAACCTTGATGACATCAAGACATTGCCGCAACCAGCCCACGTTGAACTTCATGGATTCACGGTGTAGATACCATATTCTCCCACTTTTCGAGATTTGATTCCAAAGAACGTTGCGAATAGAGATACTCTCCATCTCCGCAATCATAGGAAGAAGGCGGCACCGCGGTAACCAAAGCGAGGAACAATGTCGGACCACATTCCCGGTTGCGATATGACCATACTTCCTCCACAACTTGGTGTACAAACCCACAAACTCCTTCCGCACCAAGAATCCACCGACATCCCGGTAGCCGGAGGATAAGCATTTCATGCGAACATCGAATGAAAGACTCGTATTTGGATATTCATAAGATGAGACACCTGTGTCAGCGTCTTCGAGGTTCACAGGGGTAGGCGTGTTTGAGTTTGAAGGAATAGGAATGGTCAAGTCATCATCATCAATAACCATCACACATGTTCCTAGTAGGGCATCTCGCAAGAATGAAGGGATTATTCACCCGATCGTTATGAAGAACAAACAATGTTTTCGTAAAAAGGGGGAGAGACAAACCGGTATGATCTTCTTGACTCGAAGAATACGAACGGGGGATTGATCATGAAGCTCGACGTTGTGTCGTGCACGTTTAACGGAAGATCCCGGATGGTATGAAGAAGATGATCCACTTGTTGTTAGACATGATGGGGAAATAGAGTTTTTGCAAGGAAGCTCTACCGTAAAAACGGATCAAAATCTCTTCACCCGCATAAATGCCGAGGAAACCCTAAAACGATTATGGCGCCCGATATATGAGGATTCAACGCCGACCAAGTCGGGATTTCTTTTGGGCCCTAATCAAGAACCGGAAGAGCATCCGGACACAACGATTCAATCGGAAATGTGCAAGCACCCGCGCCCGTAATCCGGTAGAAGAAGAATCCTATCCTCGGCTCAAACACCCGAAGGGGCGGTCGAGCTCATACATGTAAAAGAGGAACCAAAGCGACTCACCGGATCAAGTCCCGCTTCCTTCGCATCCTTAATCAAGACCAACCAGTTGTGGAAACGCCCGACAATGTGAAACTATCCGGTAAATATGTATTCACTCTAGCTTGGTCATTTCGTATGTCACCATCTCATGCCTACCACACAATAGTGTAACCATTATGTGCTAGGCGGGGGGACTTAATGTTGATGGTGGATTTTCGTTTAAGGTTAAATTTGTAAATAACCAGAAAACTCATGCGTCGACATCTTGTAAAAGATAAAGCCATTTATAAAGTGTTGATACTCCTCACTTAATTCACCAAGAATGGAGCATGTAGCAACAATCCCATTCTCGTGAATACATGAAATTCCTCCGAGGTTGGAGCATGTAAAGAACAATCCCTTCCCGTGAATTTCATATCGCCTTGTATTTCCAAAGACTCATTATCGGTGTGGCATGACGACCGAGTGTTACTCTTGGCGTAGTAACACGAACCTCCAAGCACTATAATGAAACCATGTACGAAATACCCGTACGGGTTGATTGTCGGTGTGTTATACTAGCCCGAGCCCTCTCGGTGTGTTATACTAGCCCGATTGAGCCCTCTCGGTGTGTTATACTAGCCCGATTGAGCATCCGCACTGACCATATCGGTCCGTATATGATTCGATCGCAATCATCCAACTCCACAAGCATGATTGGATGACCCCGCATCAATTCCATCACCCCCAAGCGTGTATGGAATACACACGGCCGACCCCGCATGGTCGACTATTGGCCTTTGCTTGCCAAGAAACCGTCCATACCAAGCATTATGGACGGAAAACCCTAAATTAGGGTTTGCGGCATATTACATGTGCCGCAAAACTGTCTCAACCATCCATCTTCGCAGGTATAGATGGAGGGTGTAGATGTAGACTCAAAGGGCCCGGAGCATGTCGACACAATCACCATGTGACCGCCACACACTTGACCAATCGGTCAAAACCAACCATGATTGGTTACAACACATTCGTCCGCTTCGAAAGAGCATGGTCGCACGGCTTTGAAAGCCAAAATTAGGGTTCAAGCCATCACGCGCGTCCATCTTCTCCGGCACGAATGGAGGGTCACAGATCAAATCGAGCAGTCCTGGCCATACCAAAGATGACCATCGTGGGCCCATCTACCCCCTCATGTAATCGGCCAAGGCATATCATGCCCGGCTAATCCAAAACGCCCGCCCAAACATGCGTGGTTACACTTCCCAAATTGCAAATTGATCTCGACCGCTCAACTTCATAGGACGAATTGAGTGGATTAGATCACGTTTTCATGGGATAGTCGGTATAGGCGTGAACATCAGCCACCATCTTCACGTCAAACCAGCCGCCAAGACCGACCAAGTTAGGTCGTCTTGGAAAACGCGCCGGAAAAAGAGTGTGGCGCGCGCTTTGCGGTATCAAACTTCTATCGCAAAATCAATCTCGACCACTCCTCTTTGTGGTCAAATTGAGTGGCCCAGATCGCGCTTTCATGAGGGAACGGAATACAGCACCTACACCATCATGCCGTCAACACGCATGTATGGTCGGTCCCTCTCAAAATCCTTCCCATGCTTGGTTTCGACCAAGCGGGAGAGTGATGCTTGCGCACCTCTTCAAAAACCCTAATATTCATTAACTGGGCCGTGAGATGAGTGTCTCAAGGCTCATCTCATCCGTCCAACTTCACCAGCCTTGGTTATACAACCCTCGGTCGATTCAATTGGTCGCAAGGCGTCATTACCCATCACCTTACCACACCACAATGCGCACTGCATGAAATACACACGATACTTCACAAGTATCGACTTTTCGAATAACGCAGTTATTCAATTCAAGATTACATGCTATCTTTCGTGGATCCACGATCCACATTCCATTACATCAATCATGTCACAAACCGGGGATACATACTGGGGTATTGGTCTGGCGGTTTACAGCGTGCAGCGTGCAACGAGCCATCACAAGAACGTGTTAGGAAGTCATGGGCGGTTAGATATGAACAGGAGAAGTGGGCAAGACTGGTCGTGTATCACCGACACACAACTCCACTACTCCATCATTCCACTACCTCCACTTCCCACGAGAAACGTGAATGAGGCTCAATGACTTGTATAAATAGGTTCTCCGCCTATTTCAAACAAGAGACGAGAACAACACAAGTTCGACGACGTAAACCAAGTGTTAATACAAAAACCGTATTCAAACACTCAAAGCCTCGCTTTGCACCAACCGTAAGCTTGCTCATATTTCGTTACAAGTCATAAGCAAGCCAACACCTTCACAATCTCAACACCTTCTTCGCTTCCCTCCCTAAGATCAACCCCATCTCCTTCACTTTGTGACCGAAACAAGTCTGGAACGGCCATTTCTTGGTTTAGGGCTGGACTTGCACTGCATTGATCTCTCGAATCTACAAGCACTCACCGCGCAGTGCATTTGTTGAAGGTTTAGATTCATTCCTCATCCACACCCCAAATTACCAAATTTTGCAGGAGTAGTTTTCACCCATCAACAATTATTTTCAGTGTTGCAATGTTTCTATATGCTTGCAGGTTTACCTATGCAAAACTGCAAGCATATAGAACAAGTTATCTCCATAAAATGGAAGCAACTGCGAAGTTGTTCCCGTAAATGGAAGCAACTAGAACAAGTTGTCTCCTTAAAATGGAAGCAACTTGCGTAACCGAGAAAATAACCAACAAAACAAATAAATATCACAGACCAAAAAATCATTTGTAAACTCTTCCATTCTTGATTATTTTGGTGTTACAATGTTTCTATATGGTTACGGGTTTGCATAGGTAAAAATACGGAGAGACAACTTGCGAAGTTGTTCCCTAATGGAAGTAACTAATAACAAGTTGTCTCCATAAAGTGGAAGCAACATGTAGAATCTGTGGGCATAACCAACAAAGCAAAAAATATTATGAGACCAAAATCATTTCATAACAATCGAAAAAGTTCATATAAGCATGAATCACAAAATTTCAAGAAGCACATGAAAAGAAACTAGCAAAAAGATGTCTCCATATGTGGAAGCAACTTGCACAAGTTGTTTCGAACATGGAAGCAAGTACCAACAGCTTGTCTCCATAAAAAGGAAGCAACTAGTAAAAGTTGCCTTCAACTAGAACAACTTGCCTTCAAATCAGAACCATAACCAACAAAATTTCCATGAAAAAAAAATAAAAAATTACAGACCTCGCAACAAACTAAAGAACAATAACCGATTTCATAACAAATGCAGGATAAAAGTTGTACCAAGTATCGATTAAAGACAAACCAAGCTCACATAAACATGAATCACAAAGTTCAAGAAAAGCATGAAAGAAAAGGTTGAGAAAAACATAAAACAAACTCGAAACAAATGCGGTTTAGAGATTTCATAGGAACATCATCCCGTAGAACCTTCCAATCCTAGACCGATTCTTGAATACCGGTGGGCGAGGGGCCAATGGAGCACTACGGCATGTTCTACGATTATGGTATACAAGCATTCCACAAATGACCACACCTTCTCTTCTTGCGTATTTTCTCACGGTGAATCGCGTTTACGAACAGTAGTTTGGCCTTCCAACTTGTGGTCCAACAGGTGGGGAGGCATGACGTATTTGGTACGAGAAATCTCATCGGGTTTGTCACCATCGGGGATGGGATAGATAGGTTTTGAGTACAAACCTCTCGTAGCATTCTCGTGGTGTAGTAAGGTGAGATGTGCTTGTACACCTCCTCCTCGCCAATATGCACCATAGCTTTCACCGAATGACCGCAGGGGAAGCCGTGTTTTTGCCACCAATGACAAGTACAGTCCTGCGAGTCCAAGTCAACAAGATGCTTCGCAAGACTAGTTATTATCTCAAATACCTTTTCACTAGCTCTACGCACCTTGTATCTCACGACAGTCGCCGCTTATCCTCTTGTCTAACCGTGCTTGCATCTTAGGGGTAAGTCTTGTAGTCCACCGCTAGCTTCAACCTTCCTCTTCCACATTGTCTCCATTGTCCGAGCACGAATACATTCAATCAACTCGATGGCTTTCGGACGCTTTTCGTGCCTAATCAAGTCCGTTAAAGCTTTCAACTATATTGGATGTTAGTTCTCCATACCTTTCCCCAGGAAACTCATGAGCAGCCCAATTCTTCATGGGATCTTGTTCATCCACTCAATAACAGAGAACATCTTGATTGACCATGCTTGAAACTCGCCTTGAGAAATTTCTCCTTGGTGACAAAGACTGTAGCATTGCTCAAACAACTTAATAGCAAATGCAATCTACTCTTGCCTTTGACAACTGGAATATTTCCTTTCATATGGTACGAGCAATACGAGTGAAAAGCATTCCGGAAAGATTTAGAACAAAGTGTTCAAAAGTCCAGTTCCACGATCGATATAATAGTCAATGGACGATCAAAGATCGACAATTCCTTCAAATTTTCCAGAAACCAACGCCAATTATCACTATTTTCGCGTAAACAATCCCAAAGGCAACTCGGAAATATCTCTCAGTAAAATAAAAAAATAAAAAAAAATTAACACAAAAAATGAGTAGAATGTTTCAATTACACGGTGGAAGAAACCACGACAAGTTGTCTCCAAAAGAATGGAATCAACTAGAAAAGGTTGTCTCGAGAATATGGAAGCAATCGGAACAAGTTGCCTCCAAAAATAAAAGCCAAACTACAAGAATGATAACAACTAGCACAAGTTGGTTCTATTTTTGGAGGCAACTTGTGCTAGTTGTTTTCATTCTTGTTGAGGTTGTTCACAAGTTGTCGAGTTTGTTCACAAAAATCTAAACCTAAAAGGTTTGTTGAGGTTGTGAAATTACATACAATTGGCTACAAAACTTTTCCACCCAAAATGTTTGTCATAAAAACAACACAAAAATAAAAATAAAATAGTAAAGAAGATGCATAATACCTTGGTTTCCAGTTTTCCCACAAGCTACCATAAGACCACCCCCGAACTTTCCAAAGAAGAAATGTAGCATCTATTATCAAAGCATAGGACGGCAATACTTGTTGAACCCCGTGATGCAAGCTTGAAAGAAATGAAAAACCTCTCAAACCGCCGGTTTTCGCATTAAACTCAAAGTTGATGACGCTTGTGATTATAACGTTTGATCGCTTCTTCATACCACAAGAAATCAGAATACGACTTGATATCATCTCCCCAAATACATTCTTTGCAAAATTTCAGTCCACGATATGCTTGATGGTAGGTGAGGTCAACTTGATACTCCCCGAAAAACAAATCTTGAATGTCCGCGGGGTCGTTTTCCTCGTTTACCCGAAACTCTAATATCGTCTTTTATAATGTTCTTTATAAAAGTCTTCGTCATTCGAAGCTTTGAAGGATCGAGCAAGCCAAACCACAAGAATGCTCCGATATAAAAGTCTTGCACTTAAAAGCATGGCCGCCTTTGAATGCCAAAGAAGAGTGGAACCTCCACTTACATCCTTTTTCTTCTTTGAAAAGGCAATGAACCGTATAACGCTTCCGATCGTCTTCTCGAGGCTTGACTTTGTACCCACTCTCCACTTGATACTTCAACAAGACATCGACAACTTCATCTTTCCCTCCCTCAAACATCTAACCAACAGGTAAGAATTCCAGCCCAAGCATCACATTTTTTGGTTCTCTTGTGGATAATTGATTCATTGAAACATCGCGCCGTCGTGTCTTCAACAAAATCCAAACCTTCAGGTTGAAACACAACTTGAAGAAGCTGAAAAACAAGCAACACATGAAGAAGAAGAAGAAGAAGAAGTTTCGAATTGAACACCGAGCTTCAAAACTTGTATTCCCTTAGCTTGGCAAGATATAACAAGAAAATTCAAATCTAAATCATACCGAACGATTTGAAGTACACCATTAACATCATAAAGAATCACATAAGGGACTTGAGAAAGAATACTCCAAGAACGCAACACAAGACTTTGCATCTCCTTGAAGGTAGTTGATTCATAGATAACATGAGAGATACTTAAGTTGCAAAAGTTGATCTCTGACAACCATATTTACCTTGAAAAGAGAAGAAAATCAAGAAATTGCAAAGGATAATAAGATACAAGTTGAACGCAACAAACCAAAGTTGTTTCCAAAACTAGAAGCAACTACCACAAAGTTGTTTATAGAAAGTATTGAAAGCAACAAACCAAAGTTGTTTCCAAAACTAGAAGCAACTACCACAGGTTGTTTATAGAAAGTATTGAAAGCAACCAACCCAAGTTGTTTCCATAACTAGAAGCAACTACCACAAAGTTGTTTATAGAAAGTATTGAAAGCAACCAACCCAAGTTGTTTCCATAACTAGAAGCAACTACCACAAAAGTTGTTTATAGAAAGTATTGAAAGCAACCAACCCAAGTTCTTTCCACAACTAGAAGCAACTACCACAAGTTGTTTTCATAATTGGAAAAAACTTGGACAATTTGTCCTGAGATTGAAAGCAACAAACCAAAGTTGTTTCCAAAACTACAACCAACTACAACAAAGTTGTTTTCAGATTGAAAGCAACTTGGACAAGTTGTCCCGAGATTCAATATGTGTTTGAAAGTACATTGACATTCAAATGTAACCTACATCATGTCCTCGATTGCTTTTTGGTGGTACTACTCATCCCCTAGCAATAAACGGATTGACAAGCTACATTGCTTGTATTCACTAACATAAGGCAATCAAGGTTGAACTACTACATTGGTGGGCATGTCCTCGAGATACAATATGTGATTCAAACATGTCATGTAGCTTAAACTCTCGTCATGACGTAAAATCACTCTGGGCTCGCGCCTCGTGAGAAGTATATTCATGGCGAGCAGTGGAAAAAGATAAAACATACACATCAAAAACGAATTGTTGTATTCAGAATGGTTCAACAACTACATTGTTGTATCAAAAAAACAAAAACCACCAACAATACATATGAAAAACACAATAATCAAACTATATTGTTGTAATTCTCTTGTGTAACAATGAAATTACAACAATAATCAAACTCGTATTGTTGCTCTAATCTTCAAGGCATAATATTACACGAAGAAATACAATTTGCTAAAAAATCAACTACATTGTTGTATCAAACAAATTGTACATTACATTATTCGGATAAAAAAGTAAACAATATGTTAAAACAAATCAAAGATTATAGCTAAAAGGTAAATCTAACCCGTTAACGAGATTGAATTTTAAGTAAATCAACTTCAGAGAATATCCGCAATCGATGATTCAATCAAAATCAATTAACGATTCAAGTCAGTAAAAGTGAATGAGAAGAAATCAAGCTTCAGTAGTATGTCCGCAATCGATGATTCAATCAAAATCCGAATGAATCAAGCTTCACCGAAGTAGATCTTCAAATTCAATGAATCTCGTTGATTCAAAATCAAGTAGATCTTCGTAACGGTGCAAAAACTTCGATTAAGTTGAATTGAAAAAACGAACTCAATAAAAACGATTTCAAACTCGTTGAAGATTCAATGAAGAATCTCGTTGATGTTGATCTGAAATCGCATCAAATATATCAATTCAAGAAGAAATCAATGGAGAATCCTATTCTTGAACGGAGATTAAACAAAAACCTAACTCGAATTAACTAAACTCGAAACCGCATGTCCAATTTCTCTCTCTCACCGATCCGAGCTCGAATTTCTTACCATAATTCAGAATGGCCAAGTGAAATTCAGGAGTAAGAAGATATTATCGGCAAGGGACTCCATAGTCTATATACTCTATATGCCATAGTCGTTGGCAGTTTCTATAATATGATATAGGTGAAAAGGTTTCAAAGCATTGTAGTAGTTTTTTTTCTACTAACGGTTCGAGCCAAAAGCAAATTAGGTAAAGGTGCAACATGTTCGATAAAGTTAAAACTTCTCGGAGAATTCTATTATTGGGGTCGCATACGGTTAGGTTTTTTTGGGGCTATATAGGGTCATCAAGTAGTAAATAGCAAAAACCCTTTATCCCACTATTTTCAATAATGGCTGATGTACATTTAATTTTGATTGAGTAATTGGGGGATATGAATTACTTCCCCCAACCAAAGGTGGCTGCTAAGGGGTGTTTTTTGGGGGCGAAAATACTAAAACGCCCTTAGATTAATTAAAAACATTATGAAAAGACTGTTATGCCCTTTCCCCTAAAACATAAAATCAAATAACCAAATTCATATATCCCCCAATTCCGGATTTGATGATAAAAAAAAAAAAAAATCTTCATCTTCTTCCTCATCGTTCATGCCTCGAAGAACCAAATCGAAAGCAAAACCGAGAACCAAATTGATTGCTCAACAAACACATGAACAAAGAATCGAGAACATTGCTCAACAACTAGAAGAGGATGCATCAGCGAGCTCGGATGATCAACCACTCGCAGTCATGGCTTCTCTGAGAAGGTAAGTGATTTTTGAACGCATTTATGATTGTTTTAATCGATTTGTAGCCATGGGTTTAGGTTAGAATCGCCAACAATAGCTGAAACTGTCGAGTTACAGAGAGTACCGGCATAGGATCTAGGTTTGAATACCATGCTTAGGTTTAGGTACCCAGGCATAGCATTTGGGATGAATACCACGCCTAAGGTTTCAATTTACGATAGTGAATTTGCGATCTTAGGCATACAAATTGGGTTGAAGACTATTCCGGTAGTCAACTAAAAACACACTGGAACAATTTTTTGTACCGGCATTGTATCTAGGTTTCGTGAATGCCGGTACTTAAAAAACGGCATGCATTAGTTCAATAGGATGCCGGTACTACGATACCGGCATGCTCGATATTTAAAGTTTTATGCCGGAATATTGAACCTGAACATAAACATTCCAAGAGATGAAAAATTTAGTCGAGTTGAAGTTCTCGGACTTTCTAGCTTATGCGGTGAAGGCACTGGGTCAAGTCGTTCGTCGTAAATCAAAGCAATATTTGACAAAACACCTAATGAATTCGATAGCTTGACGATGTCTTTGCATCTTTATGAAGGATACCAGGGACGGCCAATTAATCAAACTGGAGATTCCCATTTGTTGACGTCAAATTGGAGCCTCAACTTAGAGTTTGTTAAAGAACTCCTTCATTCTGACGGCGAAAAACCCCTCAAATTCCCCAAGCCTGAAGTGATCCAAGGTATCATTTCTGTTTATTTACCCATTTGAAACTCTATAAATGATTTACTAATTTTATTCAATGGTGTTTATGCAGCCAATGAATTTGCTTGGAGGACATAACAAGAGGGTCAATTTGGGAGAGTGGTGGTGAACGTAGTGCACTTGCAATCCTTGAAGGTACTAGACGATGAGCATGATGAAGGGGAAAGTGAGGAGGAAGATGATGAGGTTCATCCAAGTCAATTAGCAAGCCAAAGCGAAGTTGGTGGGACGAGTCAACAACCAACACAAGGCAAGGGCAAGGCGCAACCCAAAGTTAAAATGTTCCGGTACACATACCGACATATAAGGAATGCTCAAAACACTACCGGTGCCGCGTCCTAAGCATATAAATTACTATGCCGGAACAATCGGTTTACATTATTTGGTTCTGTATAGAAAATGACATGTCCGGCATGGTGGTGTTTGCTAACGTCCATCTTAGGTATTCCAAATTTCCAAATACTCATAAATATGTGACAGAAAACCGGCATCCTCGACATATAAGTTTCTATGCCGGTATCATATACCGGCATCCTCGACATTTAAATTTCCATGCGGTATCATATACCGGCATCCTCGACATTTAAGTTTCCATCCGGTACCATAACTTTGAAGATTACGGAAATAACACCATACCAAAAAGAAAAGAAAATGGAGAGTACTAATGAAATAGAGAGGTTTACGGAATTGGAGACAAGGATTTTAAAATTGCAAGAAGAAAATGCAACATTGAAAGCCTTGCAGAACGGAGTTTCTGGTGTAGAAACTTCCAAGGAATGCATGGTCGATGTAGCTGATGAGGCGCAATTGATTGTAACTGAAACAAGTCCAAATTCCATTTTTACACCCTGTTGCAAATGTTCTTCACTGCAAGTAAATTCCAATGGTGTGCACGATTCAGGAGGTATAATTTATATTCTTTTAGTTTAGTGCTTTATGGTTAGATGTTTTACAGCGTCTTGTTCTTAATTGCATTCATATAGAGCTGGTAGTTCTTACTCTGTCTATCTTTGACTACTAAAATTATTAATGGCATACCATGCAGTTAGAGTTGGTAGTAAGATTAAAAGCATGGGAATCAGGATAGTTTGGTAGTAAAAAGAAACTTTACAAGATCTTTCTAGAAGCTGTAAAAAGAGAGGGGGAATATTGCAATACCAAGTTGGCATTGCAATTCATTGTCAAGAATTGACAAGACTATATATATATATATATATTTAGAAACTACTACCTCGGTAAAATCTTTCTATTTACAATCAATTGATTCGACTACTAATAATGCATTGAATTACACCAAACTACTACTAACAATCAAAACTAGGACTACAAAGACGGTACCAATCATCGAACAAGCCAATGAATTTTGTTGTACACTAGGTGAAGATGCAGACCGTGAACGGCTCTTTGGAGGTGACAATGAGAAAATCAAGAAAGATCTTTGAGTAATATCTAGCTTTCACTTAATTGGATCGATATAAAGAGTGTTCAAGAATATCTTTCTTACTCATTGGTAGTCCAATATCTTTAATATGTCTTCTTTGCTTTAAGGTGGCATATTTATTTGCCTCTTGCATTATCCCGACATATACGGAATGCTCAAAACACCGCCGGTACCTCGTCGGCATAGAAATTTCAATGCCGGAACAATCAGTTTACATTATTTGGTTTCTGTATAGAAACTGACATGTACCGGCATGGTGGTGTTTGCTAACGTCCATGCCGGTATTTCAAATTTCCAAATACTCTTAAATATGTGACAGAAAACCGGCATGCAATCTTGGTTTGAATACCACGCCGGTATGTTCTTGAGCAGTTGTGGATATTTTGTCCCGGCATACAAAGTTGTATGAATACAATGCCGGTTATAGAGGTTCGGCGTAGTATTCATACAACGAGCATCTTAGTATTAAGCTTTTTGAGACGAGAAATGGCGGTTTCGAAAAAAAAAATCAAATTTTCGACCTCTTTGAAGCATTACACGTGTGTTGGGGTTGCTTGTATGTTGAACATGTTTACTTTCTTGAGTTGGTTCTTCACAAAACACTTCATGGTCACGAAAATCATGATTCAAAGGTGTTGGTTCATCATATAACTCCAATTGTGAGTTGTTATCATACATAGAAGATTGAAGATATGATTGTTGTAGTTGAGCTAAAGATTAAATTTCTTTGCAATTCTCTTATCACAATCATCTTCCATTTTCAAAAAACAAATTCCACTCAAACTTTTTTTCCTCTCCTTCTACTCCTCACTCACACAAATTAAAATAAAAAATCAAACTAATATATCCCCCAATACTTAAGATTTTACTAATTAAAATTAATCACGAATTAGGATTAGTGAGGGCTAGATTAGGAATTAAAAAAATAATTACATAGGGGGTCACCCAAAATTGCTATTGGGACACCGTTTTTGTCTTGTAGCCATATCCCCTAATTAGTTTTCATATCCCCCAATTACTAATTCTTAATTTTAGTGTTAATTAGGTTGATTAATTAAACTAATTAAAATTAGTAAAAGGATTATACTAATCGTTAGATTAAATTTTTGAAAAGCAAAACTTTTTTTTCTTTCTGGGTTTGTAAGAAGGAGAAGGGGGATTTTAATGAAATTTTTTGAGATTTTTTGATGAAAATGATGAAACATATCTTGAAAATAGTCAAGAGAACCTTATAAACCTGTCCCAATTACAATTTTAATTGATTCAAATCCGTTAAAAATGAGTACAAAAAAATGATTTTATTTTGGGTTACGACTGGGATATATTGTGGACCCAGCCAAAATCGACACTTTACGATGGGAAACAAAGAGCTCTTAGCCGAAAGTGTTTTTTTTATTAATTATTTTCAGAACAACTTACGACTGAGTATTCCTAGCCGTAAGTACATGTTAAGCCAGGGAAAACCTTGTCGTAATCCAACCTTTTTTTTGTGATTATCAGAAGTACATACGACTAGGATATCCTAGCCGTAAACACCTGTATTTACGGCTGGGATTTTCTAGTTTTCCAACAGTGCACACCTGCTTTACGGCTAAAAATTTAACATTTCCTAACCATTATGAGTGTGTACCCTATATGAAAAAGAGTATAGAGTTGAATTCATTTTGATATCGAGTATATACTTGTTGATGGTGGATTTTCATTTAAGGTTAAAATTGTAAAAAACCAGAAAATTATGCGCTAACATCTTGTAAAAGATAAAGCCATTAATAAGTGTTGAATACTTCATCACTTTACTAATTCACCTAGAATGGAGCATGTGGCAACAATCCCATTCTGTGAATTAAATACATGAAATTCATCCAGGTTGGAGCATGTAGCAACAATCCCATATACCCTGTGAATTTATAGCATTATTAATTAATGCGTGATCATCCTTGTATTTCCTGTACTCATTATCAGTGCGGCATGACGACTGAGTGTTGCTCTCCACAGAGCAACACGAACCTCCAAGAATTATAATGAAGGCATGTACGAAATACCCGTACATGCTGCAACTCTCGGTGTGTTATACTATCCCAATTGAGCAACTCTCGGTGTGTTATACTAGCCCGATTGAGCATCCGGACTGTCCGTATCAGTATGGATATGATCTCGATCATCCAACTTCACCAAAGCATGATTGGATGGCCCCAGATCAATTCCATAACCCCCAGCGGTATGGAATATTCATTTGCAAGAACCAACGCGGACCCCGCATGGTCGGCCTCGAATTGGCATAGCTTGCCAAAACGTCCAAACCGAGCGGCATGGGCGGAACACCCTAAATTAGGGTTTGCGGCACATTACATGTGTCACAAAACAGTCTCAACCATCCATCTTCGCAGGTATAGATGGAGGGTGTAGATGTAGATTCAAAAGGCCCAGAGCATGTCAACACAATCACTTGTGGGCCGCCTACATATCTCGACCAATCGGTCGGGACCAACCATGGTTGGTCATCCCGGTCGTGCGCCCGAATAAGGCATGGTTACACGGCCGTGAAAGCCAAAATTAGGGTTTTGAGCATCACGAGCGTCCATCTTCTCCGGCACGAATGGAGGGCCCAAGATTAGATTAAGCGAGGTCCGGTCATACCAACATGACCATCGTGGACCCATCAATCTCCTCACTGGTCGGCCAAGGCATACCATGCCTGGTTATCCCAAATCGTCCGCCCAAACTAGCGTGGATACACTTCCCAATTGCAAACTAATCTCGACCGCTCAACTTCATAGGACGATTTGAGTGGTCGAGATCACGTTTTCATGGGACAGTCAGGTATAGGCGTGAACACCAGCCTACCACCTACACGCCAGACCGATCGGCCAAGACCGACCAAGATTGGACGTCTTGGAACGCGCACCCGAAGTTGGCACGACGCGCGGCTTTTGTTTGCACTCATTTTCTGTCGCAAACTGATCTCGACCACTCGACTTTGCCGGACGGGTGAGTGGTCCAGATCACACTTTCGTGAGATAATGGGGTATGGGCGCCTACACCGTCATGCCGTCTACACGCATGTACGATCGGCTGGCCAAAATCGTCTCCCAAGCTTGGATCCGACCAAGTCGAAGAGTGATACTGCGCACCTCTTCAAAACCCTAATTCCATCAACGGTCGCGAGATGAGTGTCTCAAAGATCATCTCGTCCGTCCAACTTCACCGCTTGGTTATACAACCCTGGTCGGGAGTTAATTGGTCGGTGAGGCGTCATGGTAATCACCACCCATCACTCTACCACACCATGATGCGATGCACATAGAATACACATGATACTTCACAAGTATCGACTTCCTAAATAACTTAGTTATTTAATCTAGCATTACATGCAACTCTTTGTGGGTCCCACGATCCACACACTCGAGACATCAAATCATGTCACAAACTGGGGGATACATACTGGGGTATTGGTCTGGCGGTTTACAGCGTGCAGCGTGCAACGCGCCATCACAAGAACGTGTCAGGAAGTCATGGACGGTTAAAGATGACAGGAGAAGTGGGCAAGACTGGTCGTGTAACACCAACACATAACTCCATTACTCCATCACTCCACTTCCTCCACTTCCCACGAGAGACGTGAATAAGGCTCAAATGACTTGTATAAATAGGTTCTCCTCCCTATTTTCCGAACAGGAGAAACAAGACAAGACAAGACAACAGAGGCAAGTGTTGATACAATCGTATTCAAACACCGGAACTGATAGCTTACACCCTGCAAGCCAGTTCAGCTTTATGATACAAGTCATTCATATCCAACACCTTCACATTCTCAACACCTTCTTCGCTTCCCTCCTTAAGATCAACCCCATCTCCTTCACTTTGTGACCGAAACAAGTCTGGAACAGCCATTTCTTGGTTTAGGCCGGACTTGCACAGATTGATCTCTCGAATCTACAAGCACTCACCGCGCAGTGCATTTGTTTAAGGTTTGGACTCATTTCTCATCCACACACCCCAAATTACCAAAATCGGCAGAAATAATTTTCACCCATTAACAATTGGCGACCACAGTGGGAGATTAATCTCTCGGTTGTAAAGTCAATTTCTTCGAAATCCGATTCAATTTCATCAATTTCAAAAAGGGTAGATCTTAGAATCAATTCAATCAACAATTCATTTCAAGATGGTGGAATTAAGGTCTGGATCAGCAATCAATTCTGATGGAGCTAGTGTGGATAACAATCCTGGTGTCGAAGTCAGTGGAGCTACCGTGGTCAATACATCTCGTGGAGCCGTCACTTCTACCATCAGCACCAGCGTAGCAGGAAATATTCCAGTAAGTGTAACACCTCCCATCACCAGATCCAGAGCAACCGCAAATCCCGGCATCTCCTCAAGTGTAACACCTCCGGTAGTCACCAGAGCAACAACTTTCACTCCCTCATCAGGACGAGGAGCCGGAGGAACGAGAGGAGGACCACCGTCCATTACCATTGCAGATCTGATGGAGAAACAGGAAGTTCTTGATAAGACTCAAACAGATATGGCCGCAACTCAGAAAGAGGTACTCACTTTCCTTAAGACCTTAACTGAACGATTGCCACAAGATTCACGGCAATCCTTGGAGCCAACAAGAGATGCCTTCAATGCACTCGGAACAGGCGTTTCCACTCAGACCCACATGAGTGAAGAAGATCGTGTTGCTTCTGAACGCCCAAGAGAGAGGGACCAGCCATCCAACTTCATCACACGTGAGGACCTGGAACGATTTCTCCAAAACCGAGGCAAAGGAAATCTGATGGATGCACACCAACATCGACCGCCGTACCCTCAAGATGTGCAGCGAATTCCTCTTCCAAGAGGTTACACCTCTCCCCAGTTCTCCCTCCACGACGGTACTGGTAATGCTCGTGAACACATCTCTCGATTCTTGGAATCCTTGGGGGAACATGAATTTAACCATGTTCTACACCTAAAAGAATTCTCAACGTCACTTACAGGGAGGGCGTACACCTGGTACAACAACATCGCGCCTAACAGCATATGCAATTGGAGCGAGATGGTCAGTGCTTTCTACCAGAAAGTATTTCTTCGTGTCTGAACAGATAACCTTTTCAGATCTGGGAAGAATCCTTCAGCGGAACAACGAACATCCCAACAACTTCGTTAAAAGGTTCAAAACCCAAGCGCTAGATTGTCACGACCCGAACGTCACCGAACGACAATTGATGGAGTTGTGCATCAATGGGATGATACCCATATACCACACTTTGTTAGAAAATCTGGGCTTTCAAACGTTCTCTGAACTCCATGAAGCCGCCAAACGTTCAAAGAACAATCGCACCAAAGCATTGCTAGAAAGAACCAGAGTTGTTCGAAGTGAAGATTCACGTGAAAGTCGAGGAAGAAGGCATCTCACGAACAATCAATACAACACTGGTCCTTCTGTGAGTGTAGTGAGCGGAGGAGAAAAAAGGAAAGCTCCAGTGACAGAACAACAAACTAAGCGGGCATCCCCGGCACACAAGACTTCATCTCGGAAAGGAGTGGACAAAACTCCTGCACAAGACGCTGAAGATACAGGTTTTCCTTTCCCCATGAATGAAGTGATAGAACTATTGGAAGCATGGATCCAAGACGATGCCATCAAGCTGCCTCCTATCAGACGTCCTCCAACTGATAAAGACATGGCGGATCCCAAATACTGTTACTACCACAAATTCGTCCATCATCCGACCAAAGATTGTAACAGGTTGAAACAAATATTCAGGGAAAAGATAGATACAGGAGAACTCCGGCTTGGAAACGAAGGTGTTCATAGAGACCCTCTTCCTATCAGGAGGCGCATGATTTCGGGGATTCTGTTCCAAGACTGTGCAATCTACAAAGTGGAGCACTTGTGTGAAATCTTGTATTTCTCCAAAGGACGTCGTCAAGACATATTTCTGACCCTCAACCGCATTGTGTCGGGCGGGCGTTTGTATCCAGAAGCAGTCCAGGAATCCCAGTCTTTCCTGAAGGACGCGAGCAAGGGAAACTGGGGTCTCCTAACTGTCGCCCGTTTGAGAGACGTTGAGTTCGATAGCACGTTGGTTGATACGGTTTCCGAATTTAACATTATTATCGTCAAGACCTTGAGAGTAGCAAAGATTTTAAAGCAGGAAGCTACTCGTCACCCAACTGTGGTTAAAGATTCAGAAGGAGAACTCAGAGATGCATATGGATATATCGATCTTGAAGTCAAATTGGGTGATGCCTCGACACAAGCAAAGTTCTACATAGTCAAAGATCATCCCAACTACGAAATGATCCTAGGACGCTCTTGGATGCATGACAACAAAGCAATACTAGAAGTCTGTCCTCTACCGGTTTCGATACACGAAAGAATCTCAACACGCCTTATGTACACGATGGTATCTGTTGCCTTTTGACAACTTGCCAATGTGACACAACTTCCCGGAGAGAGCCTGCTAGCATACATTGAAAGGTTCCGATCTCAAGTAAGTATCATCGTGCAACCCTCTTTACAACTTACCGCCCTCCACTCTGACAAGTCCTGGGGACTGGCTCTAGCAAAAAAAACAACCTTGGCTAAGAGATGCGAATGGGAGGCCGACCCCTTCAAACAGTTCGTCAGGAGTCTAGAAGTTGTCTCGATCAAAGATGACAAAACCAAGACCCCAATGTCTACACGCCCAAACCCGTTTGGAATTGGGGACCTAGTAACGAAGACAACCGCATTCAAGGTCGGAAGCATTATGGTGAGAATGGCTACCTCAACCGATTCAGCCCACCGAGAAGGAGGATGAACCATACCTGGTAGAAGATGTCATCCTAGGTGGCTACTGCAAACTCATCAACGCTGACAAGTTAGAAGGCGTAACAATTCACTCGCGATGGCTCAAACCCTACCGTACTTAAGACGATGTGCTATCACTTTCCAGCATCTTACACGCTTTAAGACGCTGTGCTACTTCCTTCGGCGTATTTCCCTTTACAATTTCACATCATATTTGTAATTCCTCTAGAAAATGATTGCAATACTTGCATTCATAATTAGGGTTTCAATTTTCGATTTTCAAATTAATTGAAGTGTTATTTCCACCTGAGAACCTCTTTACTCCTAAAGACACAAAGCCCATCCTAAATCAACCCACTAGAGCAGGTCAAGAAAGAAACCCTAAACAAAAACATCCTGAAAAGAGTTGAGGGAAAAGATATGCGCGGGAAGGGAAGAAGCTTTGAGCCACTCACCCCAGCAAGGCCGGGGGAAGATTTCGCATCGGAACACAGTCCGTAGGTATTCCACTATGGCATTATTTCTTTTATCACAAAGAATTACGTGTGAAGGCGCACCCTTGCGCCTGAGAAGGTTCAATTGCAGTCTTGACAAAGGGTTATAAAAAAAAAAAACTTTATTCAAACAATCAAATAGAAGAAAACCTTGAACTCGGCTGCCACTGAGTACAAGGAAGATGTTCAAATATACGGAATATACTTGGAAAGCGGAAAAAGAAGAAAAGAGGTTTTAGTCGCCAAGAGGGTCGACATCGCCGCACCACCGTTAGGTTCTGCTTCAGCGCCATCACCTGTTGATGCTCCTCCCTTCGGATCTACCTCAACTTCTGCATCAGACATCTCCACAGCAACGCACTCCATCCCAACATCATCAGCGGGAGCATCAAAGGACACAATAACATTAGGAGTCGTGTCGATTGCTTTCAAATGATCAGGTTCGTCTGTGTCAGAATCAAGAATTATCACGCCGTCCTGGATTGGGTAATCGCACTTATCTTCATTCATAGGTCGTTTATGCTCAACCCTCCGCCTCTTCAACCGCGCTGCATATCTCTCTGCCCTTGCGCTTACTAGTGCTTGCAACGTCTCCTCGCGCCTCCACCGCTCCTCCATGTCAATCACAGCTGAAAGTGCACAGATGCGTCCCCTGGCAATACGCAAGTGCAAAATAGACATCCCATGTATAGCGCGACCGACTTCGCGAAGTGGAAAATCGATCTTAGCCATTACTTCTTCGTGCGCATGGGTTTCAGGCTTGTCAACTTCGAAGCTTGTTTCTGGAGAAGTGACCGAATGATCATCCACCGCTTCCATGATAAACTGCAAAGGAGAAGAAGTTACGAGCACAAAAAAAAAAAATCAATCGATCAGTCAATCAGAAGATCAGATAAGTGTGGAACAGTACCTGAGGTATAGAATAAACGACTACGTGATATGATTCTTTATAATCTCGCAAGTCGACAGAATCCCAGGAGAAAAGAAGTCTTCACTTGCCACCTATAAAGGCTACTAATTCGGGATAGTAATCAACGATGCTTATCAGATACATCTGAGAAAAGCTGCTAGACGAAAGGGAGCACACCTGACCCAAGGAAGGGGCCAAGCTCTGTCCAGATATGTACAAAGGGAACCAAAGCGACTCACCAGATCAAGTTCTGCTTCCTTCACAGCCTTAATCAGGACTAACCATTTCCAGGGCAACGCCTGACGATGTCCACCTATCCGGTAAATATGTATTCGCTTTAGCTTGGTCATTTCAGTACACAAATTTGTCACCATCTCATGCCTACCCCACAATAGTGTAACCATTATGTGCTAGGCAGGGGACTTAATGTTGATGGTGGATTTTCATTTAAGGTTAAAATTGTAAAAAACCAGAAAATTATGCGCTAACATCTTGTAAAAGATAAAGCCATTAATAAGTGTTGAATACTTCATCACTTTACTAATTCACCTAGAATGGAGCATGTGGCAACAATCCCATTCTGTGAATTAAATACATGAAATTCATCCAGGTTGGAGCATGTAGCAACAATCCCATATACCCTGTGAATTTATAGCATTATTAATTAATGCGCAATCAGCCTTGTATTTCCTGTACTCATTATCAGTGCGGCATGACGACTGAGTGTTGCTCTCCACAGAGCAACACGAACCTCCAAGCATTATAAAGAAAGCATGTAAGAAATACCCGTACAGGCTGCAACTCTCGGTGTGTTATACTAGCCCGATTGAGCAACTCTCGGTGTGTTATACTAGCCCGATTGAGCATCCGGACTGTCCGTATCAGTCAGTATATGATCTCGGTCATCCAACTTCACCAACATGATTGGATGGCCCAGATCAATTCCATAACCCCCTAGCAGGTATGGAATATTCGCTGCCGAACCAACGCGGACACCGCATGGTCGGCCTCCAGAATAGGCATAGCTTTCCAAAACGTCCAAACCAGAGCGGCATGGGCGGAAAACCCTAAATTAGGGTTTGCGGCACATTACATGTGTCACAAAACAGTCTCAACCATCCATCTTCGCAGGTATAGATAGAGGGTGTAGATGTAAATTCAAAAGGCCCAGAGCATGTCAACACAATCACCGTGGGCCCGCCTACATACCTGACCAATCGGTCAGGACCAACCATGGTTGGTCATCCCAATTCGTGCGTCCGAATAAGGCATGGTTACACGGCCGTGAAAGCCAAAATTAGGGTTTTGAGCATCACGAGCGTCCATCTTCTCCGGCACGAATGGAGGGCCCAAGATTAGATTAAGCAGGTCCGGTCATACCAACATGACCACCGTGGACCCATCAATCTCCTCACCTGGTCGGCCAAGGAATACCATGCCTGGTTATCCCAAATCGTCCGCCCAAACTAGCGTGGATACACTTCTCAATTGCAAACTAATCTCGACCGCTCAACTTCGACGGACGATTTGAGTGGCTCAGATCACGTTTTCATGGGACAGTCAGGTATAAGCATGAACACCAGCCTACCACCTACACGCCAGATCGATCGGCCAAGACCGACCAAGATTGGTCGTCTTGGAACGCGCGCCCGAAGTTGGCACGACGCGCGGCTTTTGTTTGCACTCATTTTCTGTCGCAAACTGATCTCGACCACTCGACTTTGCCGGACGAATTGAGTGGTCCAGATCACACTTTCGTGAGATAATGGGGTATGGACGCCTACACCGTCATGCCGTCTACACGCATGTACGATCGGCCTGGCCAAAATCGTCTCCCAAGCTTGGATTCGACCAAGCTGAAGAGTGATGCCTGCGCACCTCTTCAAAACCCTAATTCCATCAACGGTCGCAGATGAGTGTCTCAAAGATCATCTCGTCCGTCCAACTTCACCGGCTTGGTTATACAACCCTGGTCATGAGTTAATTGGTCAGTGAGGCGTCATGGTAATCACCACCCATCACTCTACCACACCATGATGCAGTACCTGCATAGAATACACATGATACTTCACAAGTATCAACTTCCTAAATAACTTAGTTATTTAATCTAGCATTACATGCAACTCTTTGTGGGTCCCACGATCCACACACTCGAGACATCAATCATGTCACAAAATGGGGGATACATACTGGGGTATTGGTCTGGCGGTTTACAGCGTGCAGCGTGCAACGCGCCATCACAAGAACGTGTCAGGAAGTCATGGACGGTTAGAGATGACAGGAGAAGTGGGCAAGACTGGTTGTGTAACACCAACACACAACTCCATTACTCCATCACTCCACTTCCTCCACTTCCCACGAGAGACGTGAATAAGGCTTAAATGACTTGTATAAATAGGTTCTCCTCCCTATTTTCCGAACAGGAGAAACAAGACAAGACAAGACAACAGTGGCAAGTGTTGATACAATCGTATTCAAACACCGGAACTGATAGCTTACACCCTGCAAGCCAGTTCAGCTTTCTGATACAAGTCATTCATAGCCAACAACTTCACATTCTCAACACCTTCTTCGCTTCCCTCCTTAAGATCAACCCCATCTCCTTCACTTTGTGACCGAAACAAGTCTGGAACGGCCATTTCTTGGTTTAGGCCGGACTTGCACAGATTGATCTCTCGAATCTACAAGCACTCACCGTGCAGTGCATTTGTTTAAGGTTTAGACTCATTTCTCATCCACACACCCCAAATTACCAAAACCGGCAGAAATAGTTTTCACCCATAAACAATAATGATACTAATGAGTATAAACAACTTAAAAATTAGTATCAGCTATACTCGATTTTTTAAATTGAGTATAAACTTATACTCTTTTTGAGATCAAGTCTAAAGCGATATTCATACTAAAATCGAGTATAAAGTGATAGTCATTCTCCGATTATTACTCATTCCTTACTCATTCCGTGTGATCGGGTGTAAAATTAATATCACAAATATTTATTCCGGAATTTTTGGTCAACTTATGGCGTGAAGAATTCTTAGCTGTAAACACTCATGCGTCTAGGAATTCACTATTTCCCAGTTGTAAGTAAAAAAAATATATTAGCTTCCTACCGGTAAATGAAAAGATGGATTCCTAGCCATAAGTAGTTTCTGAAACTGAAAATGAATCATATTTTGATCATTTTAATGTATTTAAGTAATCAAATTTTTTTAATGGGTTTGTCGATTCTTACCCAATAGAAGTTATGGATGGAAGATTATCTAGTTGTTTAGGTGTTTTGATTTCTTGATTTATTAATCCTGTCATTTATTTATTTAGTTCATCATCTTCATCATGATCGATGAAGGAGAAGAGAAGGATAAATAATAGATTTAGGATTATTTTTTTAGTTAGATTAGATCTAATGAAAAAGGTTAATAAGGTAATAAGCTTAGGGGAAATTTTGAGCTTTTACATCGATGAGGCCCCCCATATCCATATTTTGGTCACAAAAATCCATTGCAGCCCCAAAACTTCGGTTGGATGCAGTCGTAATAGGATTCTTCTCAAAGGCTATTCGTTTATAATACATATGTGGGCGGGTCTGTAGTGATATTTATCAAAATATAAATTATGTCACAATTATTGAGAGTCCAAATTTGTGCATCCTTATAAAAACGGGTGCATGGCCCAAAAAACTTAACTGGTTTCCGGTTTTCTGAATTTTTATTTTATTTTATAATTTAAAAGTTTTTGTATTTACATCTTTTATCTTTTATTTACATGTTTTATTAATTTTCATCTCTTTCATCTTTTTCTTCCCTGCAACAAACACATTCGGGGTCAAAGCTTAAATGGTAGAGAAGATATCAATCTCTTTAAGTTTATAAAGATATTTTTTACTTAAAGTTGGGGTTGTCAGCTTTACCCATTGGTATTGTTTATGGAATTGTTTTCGGCTATTTTTAATAGTGGTGTCGGATTGATTTAGTTGGATTTGGAGTTGGATTCATGAAGATTGTTTGAATCGGAAAGAGTTTTTACCATTACCACGGGCTTCAGGGATTGCTTAGTTGTTTCTAAGATTAACACCCAATTTTAGGGGATGGTAAGTGTTTGCGGTAGAGTTACATGTTTAATTGGGGACGTGGATGGGTTTGTTTTCCAGTCAAATGAACAAACAAAAATTAGTCATTAGCAATAGGGTTGAACTATCCAGAGATTGATATTTCATAATGATCTTGAAAGAACCACAATAAATGTTGCAGAAAATGAGTTTTATTGTTTGGTTTTATAGTCTTGGTGGGAATGGAACTTAGGACCTTTGAGTCTCTAAGGGCACTTGCTCATTTTCTTACGAGTGAATGAAATATGATCTTTAGTCCCACATAGGGTATAATTAACTAAAGAGGAGCTCCACTATTTAACTATTTCATTGTGGATAGTTAGACAAACAATGTGGGTGGAACGAGTGGGGCAAACAATATTTGTTTTCACTAAGACTTGAGCTTAGGGCTCGTGCTTGCACCGTGGACATAGGTCAACCAAGACTTACCTTTTTGGACAAAATTCTTTAGAATTATTTCCTTAAATATTTTAATATCAAATAAATTTTGTATTTAATGTGGGGTGGGTGGGTGGCGTCTGATCCGAAGAGGATTTATCTCTTTCCGTTTTTATTTTTATATCGACATAATGTGCAGATATTGCGTAGCTGTTTTTACCGTTTTAGAAAATCTTGAATTAATGAAAATACATTATGGATTTATTACTGATTTATTCTCTCATTAATTCACACTTAATGCACATTATTCTCGACTATCTCTCTTCTCCCCTATATAAACCAAATGATTTCTTCATTCCAATTTGTGTCCGGAAGAAGCTACTATCATTCTTGTATTTGTATTTCTCCATCTGTGTGGTCTTTTAATTATGTGCCATTGCTGTTAAGTTCGTAAGAATGGGCAAGTACTATAGTGCTTATAGTATTTGCAACGGGCAGTTTTATCCTGGATATGACTTCACCACAGGGTATAGGCATCACTCATTATTGAGGCGTACCGGTGAACTATCGTGTTAAGGACAGCTTGATGATCAAGTGACTGTAATTGCAGGATTTCCCACACTACACCCCTCACTATATCTTGATAATAATTTCTAGATCTAAACTTATTAATCACCTAAATCTCAAAATATAAGTGCTAGAAATTTAAGTAGACACATAAGATTTTTTACGTGGTTCGATCAATGTGATCTACATCCACGATTCTTCACTATGATTGTTGAGATTACATTAATATTACATTGAAAATCTCCATTAATGGATATTTTCTAGAGCTCTAGATCTAATTATTTGGGGAAGAAGATGATAAAGAAAAATAATATCTCCCTCTCTCTAAATTGTGTCTCTCCCTTTTACAAAAAATCTATCTCTCCAAAATTATCCCTCCTTTCTCTCTCCCGCTCCTCTTTATATAGGTGTTTACATAGTGGATGACAGCTCACATACAGCTCATATTCTCGCGAGCTCTTTGATAATTTCGCAGGCTCTTGCTACCTTCTCACGAGACATTCTCGCAAGTCTTGCTACCTTCTCGCGAGACATTCTCGCAAGTCTTGCTACCTTCTCGCGAGTTATGGAAAATAATGAATCTCGCAAGCTCATCTCGCGAGTTAAGGAAATAATTGAATCTCTCACGCTAAGAAAATATGTTGTGCGATATTTGAATCCTACATCTTGCCTCTTTTTCCTTGAATATTTCTTGAAGAGCGATCTTTAAGGAAAAATATGTTGTTGTAGTAATCTTTGATCTTTGTTGATGAAGGAACGAGCGGAAGAATACTGGACTTGAAAAGTACGTACTTGCCTCTATTCTTTTGTGAAGTTCCGAAGCTTTGCGAAGTGAATAAGAAGTATTATCTCTTGAAGTATGCGAAGTATGAAGTATCCTTGAAGAAGTATAAGAAATATGAAGTATGAAGTATCCTTGAAGAAGTATAAGAAGTATCCTTCCTTGATTGCGAATAAGAAGTATTGCGAATTGATCATGCGAAATTAGAAGTATGAAATATTAAAAGTATTAATCCTCGGAATATAAGAAGTATTTATCCTTTAACGAAAGTAGTAAGTATTGCCTCTATTCATGCGAAATTATTACTTCATTTTTGGTGAGGATTCTTGTTGTTCATTGGTGAACATCTTCTTTGGAAATTATTACTTCATTTTTGGTGAGGATTCTTATTGTTCATTAGTGAACATCTTCTTTGGAAATGATTCTTGCCGAGAAGATAAAGAACATAAAATGTTTTCTTGGTAATCCATAGTTGCCTCTGTTCTAAATCTATGAGGGTAGAATCCTTGAGAAAATGTTGAATGAGCGAGTTGTGTCTTCATTCTCATGTTGCCTCTGTCTCGTGTTTTGTACTCATGCGATAGTATAATCTCTTCAAGTTGCTTATCTTATATTTGTAAAATAATCACATTCTGCGAGATTCTTAATAATTCTTCGAAATTCTGAATATCTCTGCGAAGTTTTGAATAATTCCAAATTCGTTTCTTTTGTTGAAGTTCATCATTGCGACAAGATCGCAGGACATCTTCACAAATGAAGAAATCTATTGATCTTGCCTTAACATTTATTGTGTGGTCTTATTTTGCCTTCCTAATTAAAGGTCTTATTTCGCCACCCCTCATTGCGACAAAATTGCAGGACGTCTTTACATTTTTATGTAATGACCCATTGATCTTGTCTTATCATTTCGCGAGTATTTTTGCCTCTGCAGGATATTTTACTTGCGACAATATAACAGGTTTAAATATTCTGGCGAACATAAAATCCCATGACATTGTCGTCTTTGCGACGAAATCGCAGGACGTTTGGACATTTTCATATACAAACCCATTGATCTCGCCTTACCTTCGTGTTAGTATTTTTGCCTCTTCAGGATCATTGCACAAATATGACAAGCCTAAATTTCCTTGCGAAAATAAAGCCTCATGACATTTGCGTCTGTTTTGACACTCTCCCTAATGGAGGGTGTCGCCCTTATCATCTCCCTGGTTGCCCCTTCAAGGAGGCGTACATCGGCCATACAAGACTAGCTCCTCCCATCCGGTCTTAACAGCAAGCAGTTGTTTTCGCAGCCTCTTATCCCTTATACCTATAGGGCTTATGGTTACGAGGCTACACCCTAAGTGGAGTTTTCTTCGGGCCGAGTGCAGCATGTGCCAAGACTTGTCAAGAGTGGTAAGGAAGTTCCATGCTCCCCGCACTCTTGACTCAACCATGTACCTCGGCGCCTTGGTCATACGCTGACTCCTTGGAAGAGACCCTCGGTCGTCCAACCAGGGTATAACCTTATATAGTTGGAAATCCAAGGTATCTCTCCCGGATGGATGTTATTATCCCCAATCTCCATGACTCAGGTTCCAGGAGTGGTGTAACCTTTTCCCTGAGCCAGGTTAAGAGATATCCCCTTATATGACGCACTTTAGGTCTTACATTTGCCTCTTACGAAATATCATTCGCGAACTAGGGTGTACGCCATAAAGGTTCGTCCCATTCACTCACTCATTCATTTTTGTTAATTCGTTCAATCATTCACTTTTGGTTATCTCTTCTCATCATCTTTACGAAATTATCGCATTTCCACTATTTCTGCGAAATTATTACCTATTTTCTTCTTGCGAGATACCCTTGCAAGATTATCAAAGACTGTGCGAGGTAAACATTTGTATGAATTCTGCGAAGGGCAAAAATTCTGTCTGCGAAAGGGGAGATTCGAATCCGTGGTGTTGTGCTTGTTTTCTTCACTTATGACCAATTGCACCACTTCTCTTGTGCGAAATGAACCCTCCATGGCGAAATTATACCACGATGTGAAATGAAACTAAAATGCAAAAAATAATGAATTTGGGGAGAATCGATCCTGCGGCATCTAGCTCTTTCTTTTCGCTCCTAGCCAATTTTGCTAGCTACTGCTTGCGAAATATAAACTTGACGCCTTCATTTTGTTATATGATCTCCCTTAGCCATTTAAGATTTCTTGTAAGTGTACACTTCACAGAACACCTCGAGCCAAAACATCTTCATGTTGATATCATATCTCGTCTGTGCGGCTTTGAATCTTTATTGTGTGTTTCTCTCTTCTTCGTTCGCGAGCTAAATCTCCCAAAAGTTGGTGGAGCTCCAAGCCTTAACTTTATCTTTACTAATTAGGTGCGTCCCTTTCGCATTTGACTATGTCCATTTCTTTCGCCTCCTTCTCCTTCATTTCCTGTCTGTTAGCATGTTGTGTGGACTTTTCTTCACGATGAACTTCTGAATTTCGCCCCGTCCTAATTGGTTTCCTTTCTACTTTGACAAAGCCTGCGAAAGAGACATATGAGAAGACTTATATTTATTTGTTCGCGAAGACTTCGCTATTGTGTATTATTTCTTATCCTTTGTCTTTGTTGTGCAATTGATAGGATGGGGTTGATGACGATCCTTGTGCTGCTGATTATACTTTCCTCCATCTGCAATATCTTTCCTCTTTGGTCTTCTTTATTTGCTACTTTCTTCACACCATCTTTGCTCTTTATATCATCGCTCTTCACTGGATTGTTGTGAGTATATCGTTCTTTCCATTGTTTTGGTTCTAGTGTAATCATCTCTTTACTTCGCTGCTGTCAAAGTTGAGGTTGATTCTTTCGCAAGCTTTATCGATGATGTAGAGTAATTCATGTATTGAACGGGATTCGAGTTCATTTCCTTCGTGTATCATCATTTGTGGATGCAGCTCCAGTTGATTTCACTTCATTTTAATCTTTCTTCATCATTGTTTTGGTTCTGCATAAGGCTGCTCATCCTCTCAATCCTACCTATGTCTTCGCAGAAAAACTTTATGTCTTCGCGAGACTTCCTCCTTGTTGAACCAAAGCTCGATAACTCTTTGTTCTATCTCCTATGATGAAGCCCCTTTCATTCATCCATTCGTTGTTTGTCTCTCTTTACAACATCCATCTGCCTTTGATAATCCTTTGCATTTCTTGTCACTATTTCATCTTCCTGTGACCAATTTTTATGCTCCTGCGAGGTTTCCTCGTGTGTTGCGAGTAATGAGTTTGTTTTCTACGGAAGCACTCTTATGATTTTTCATGCTGTGACGTTTTTATTCCACCTCCACGTGACTGTGACGTGTTTTCTCCAACATAATCCGAGCTGATTCGTTGAGTATTTCTTTTATCTGATGAGGAGTAGTAATGTGTACTGCTGATAAGTTGAGTCTTCTCCTTCGCTGTTGCTTGTTTTGCCTTTTTAACTTGGATAAGTTTCATGAAACCCTCAAATAATCGAAAAAAATGTATGTGTTTTGAGCTGCTGTTGTGAGTGGCTTGTTCTTTTGCCCTCTCTTTATTTCGTGATATCCTTGTTGTTGATTTACCAAAAAGGTTGGTCATTTTGGATCTTTACTGTGGCAACTCCTTTCATCGCTGGATCGTCATTGGTTCCGTTTAGTTTTTAGCCTGTGGCTTAGTAATTTTGATTCTTATTCGCCGCAGTATGTTGTTGCAACTTGCGAGCTGATGCTAAACTACTGTTGTTGTTCATCTTCTTTGATCATCTGTTGCGGCAACCTCGCTGGAATTTTATTGATGAAATGAACTCAGGAGAGCTTTATGCCTTCGCAGGAATGGTTGGTTGACGAGATGAGATGTTACTTTCTTTACTTCGCTTGCATTGGGATTGTTTTAACGAGCAATACAAGTGGCTTAACTTCGCTGATTGTTAACAGGTGATGAAAAGAATTTGTCTTGGCTGCGAGGGTTGGTTGACGAGATCATCTGCTGGGGTTAACCAAACTTCACTATATATAAAATGTTTGTTGATGATGATACTTCGTTAATTGCTGGCATGTTCTTTCAAATTAACTCATTACTGCATATTTTCTCTTCGCCGAGAGTAACGAGTTGGTTGGTTCCGTTGATTTAGATTTATCAACTCGCTGGATTTGAACTGATCCATCGTCACTAGGCAATTTTACATTCAGGTTTGTTGTCTTCTCGTCTGGATTGCTTAAGCACGTAAAGATGATGTCCTATTTTATTAACAAGATAAATCCGTAACATATCAAAATCTCAATATGTAATTGTTTCTCATCGCAGATCTTTCTTTGATCTCCAAATCTGTATATTCCCTTTTCGATCCGTTGATCCAGCTTGAATATCTTCACATCTGTGTTTCTAAATGGCTGATGATGTTTGTTGCTGGAGATAAAAATCTTTCGTTCAAACTTCCCTTTTTTCCCTTAAAGTTTATAGATCCAATTGAATACCTTACTAACAGTAGCTAATTTCTTTGATTCTCCTTCATACCAACAAGCAGTAGGTCCCTGTTTCTAGCGCATATGTAATTGCAGGATTTCCCACACTACACCCCTCACTATATCTTGATAATAATTTCTAGATCTAAACTTATTAATCACCTAAATCTCAAAATATAAGTGCTAGAAATTTAAGTAGACACATAAGATTTTTTACGTGGTTCGATCAATGTGATCTACATCCACGATTCTTCACTATGATTGTTGAGGTTACATTAATATTACATTGAAAATCTCCATTAATGGATATTTTCTAGAGCTCTAGATCTAATTATTTGGGGAAGAAGATGATAAAGAAAAATAATATCTCCCTCTCTCTAAAATGTGTCTCTCCCTTTTACAAAAAATCTATCTCTCCAAAATTATCCCTCCTTTCTCTCTCATGCTCTCCTCTTTATATAGGTGTTTACATAGTGGATGACAGCTCACATACAGCTCATATTCTCGCGAGCTCTTTGATAATTTCGCAGGCTCTTGCTACCTTCTCGCGAGACATTCTCGCAAGTCTTGCTACCTTCTCGCGAGACATTCTCGCAAGTCTTGCTACCTTCTCGCGAGTTATGGAAAATAATGAATCTCGCAAGCTCATCTCGCGAGTTAAGGAAATAATTGAATCTCTCACGCTAAGAAAATATGTTGTGCGATATTTGAATCCTACAGTGACTTTGTCCTCTGTTCGTGAATTTCAATGAGTGTTAATTTCAGATTTCAGAATTTTATTTTTTAACATCATTACTTTCAGTATTTTATTGTTGCAGTTTCAACAATAAACACCCAAATGACAACAAACATCTTCAAGGTGGAAGAACTTCTCATATTCAATTTTTGGCCAGAGAATAAGTCACCATCTCCACTGGATTAAACTCAATTCAATCCAAAATCAAAAGAACAACCCAAAACTCCTGCTTAAAATCTAACATTTAATCCAGCAGCTCACCTCCATAACCTTCGAACAAGTATACATACATGAGTTTTCCCATCATTAATCAAACGCAGATTAGAAGATAAGATCCTTTTGTATCGGACTGAGGAGAAGAACTCTTAACACTACCTAACACTATATTATTTTTACAGGTAGAAGAAATTGTTTGATTTTTGAAGAGTTGTAGCTTTCAATCAAGTTTTTGGGGGAGACGATAGAAAGATCAAAGACATACAGAGTCGCTCAATGATTTTTTTTTTTTTTGGTGATTTCCAAAAATAAAAGATAAAAATATAGTAAAAACACGAATAAAAGTAAAATTGAAAGTGGTTTTTATTAATTCTTTCAACAAATGGTATAAGCCGTAAGGTGCATCCCGGTTTTAGAGAGGTGCACAAATTTGAACTCCAACGATGGGTATTTATTATAAGAATAGATGACACATGCAACATTAATTAGATAAGAAAGTAAGGGTGAAGTATCAAAGTTTGAGTGAGTTTTCACTATAAAACAAATTTGAAGGTTCTCTTTCCATTTTTCAATTATAAAGATGATTTAAAGAATCTTTGTAATATTTGAAGGATAAAGATATAGAAAGAAAATCCAAAATGAAGTGCTTTACACTCTCTCTTCAAATGTGGGCCATTTATGAATATAAAGATAGCCAGATATGAATAGAGAAGCTACCACAAGTGCTCTGAGGTGCTCTAAGGAAACGTTGTGAAATGATTTTGAGAGAGGCGAACCATTCGCCTACAAGGGAATCATTCAGCGACCCACCAACTATAATACCAAAATTTAAAAAAAAAAATACACAATGAATGAAATAAGTAATATAAAAGAAATTAAAAAAATGGTGTAGCTAAACCATTTAGCTATCGGCTAATGGTTTGTCGGTATGAAATTTTTGGCCTGTAGGTTAAAGGCTGACCGATAGGGAATCATATGTCGATTACTAAACTGTTTTATATATCTGAACCAAGTATTGATCCCGGTATTATCTATCGACCGCAAAACAATTAAGAATACTTCCTACAAGACATCAAATAAAAAGTTTGCCAAGTGATATTTTAAGGGAATTCCTTCTTCCCTAATAGGCCTGGTCTGAGATAGAAGTAAAATTAAAATGGAGATTGTTGGTACCCAAAAATATCTGGGAAAAAATTTGAGGCATATTAGGCTGAAGATTATCCGCCTTAGGATTGAAACAACCAACAACTGAACAAGTTAGACTCTCCAAGGGTTTGAACATGAGGTCAAGGTGAAATTAGGAAGGAACAAGATGTCCTTCCTTAACGAAGGATAGATGTCCTTATGAAGTAAGAGAGAGAAGGCATAAATGTGAGGAAAATAATGAGCTTAAAATTTTTTGTACCGTCTTGGTATTTATTGATAGGCCTTTAAATGTGTTTTATGTTTTAGCCTACAGTGATAACCGCAAGTGCACGGCGTCTATCGGAGACGCGGCAAGTACGGGTCGAACCACAGAGACTTGTGGTGCTATGTGTGATCTAAGGCTTCCTAAACTGAATTTCAGGTGAGTGACAAAATAACAACAGGGGTTTTGTGCCGATACGGCTAAGATGAAATGAAGTGACTCTAAACTAAGGTATAAGATAGTGACAGTGGGGATACAAGGGTCTTCAAATCCACCACAAACTCCTATTATGTGTTTAACTAAGTTGAGCTTCTTGTTCCTATGGCAGTTAAGGATAAGGTGTCAATTTTATCTCTTAACTAAGAAGTTTCTCCAAGTAATGCTTCAAATAACAGCTGAGGGTACTAACCCAGAGCACTAGTTGTCTAATTAAGTACAACTAGTCAAAGGAATTAGCATTTGGGTCTAAGGTTTGAGCCGAGGTACTCTCAATGTAGTTGTAACCTAACTACAATGGATACAAGGCATCCATTGTGAGAGAAAACACTGGGTACTCTAATTGAAGACATAATTATAGTTTTTGCATTCAAGACAGTTCAACAGAGTTTAAAACATGATATGGAATTAGGGTTTCACTGAAACCCTAACAACTAAATTAGAACATCAAATGAAATTAAACTACAAATTAAACCTAAATTGACCTTGGCTAGCCAGGCATGAACCCTAACACACACAGTTCTCGCTATTTATACATGCAAAATTTCCCAAAACCCTAATTTATTATAAAAAGAAATTAAATAAAAATTACTCTCACCCATACTCGAATCGCCTTCTCCTCTTGTCAATTCGCCTCGAGCTCCATGTATGGTTGTTGAGAGAGAACCTAGTTCTAGTTTTCTCTAAATTAGCTTCTAGGGTTGGAGAAGCTAAGAGAGAGAAAACCTAGACCTAGAGAGGGATGGGCATTGCGGGTAAGGTTGGTGGTGATGGGAAACATGGTAGGGAGATGATGGAAGGTGTGGTGGTGTTGTCTCTGTCGGGGAGAGGGAGGAGGTGAAGAAGAGCGAGCTCTGCGCTCTGTCGGGTGAGAGAGGGAGAGAGGAAGAAAGAGAAGAAGGAGAAGAGAAATGAGGTGGTCGACTAGGGTATAGGGTATGGGGAGTTTTTTGTTGAGCGGGTACGGCAGGTTTGATGCAGAGGGCCTCGGCGAGCGTTGGATGAAGCGGGTACGATCTCGAACGGGTGAGGAAGACTTGGAGTGATCTCTGGTGTTGCACGGGAGCAGCGAACTTCGATGCGAGTGGAGGCAGCGACCGTTAGATGCAACTGGGGAAGATCTGAACGGCTCAGGATGGACGGGCTCGGATCCGGGTCACGGGTCTAGCTCAAGCCCATGTCTTGTAGATGAGTTGCTACTTGTTGGGTTGCAACTGTTGCGCGCGCGGGCTTTGGCTTTCTGCTCCATAGACGCTCGACTCCAATTCTTCGCTCCTTGGCTCCTCAGTTTCTCCGAGCTTTATTTATTACCTAAAAACACAAAATTAATTAATACAAATATTTATTCTTGAAAACAAAGAAAACACATAATCTGGGATAATATCTGATTTCTAAGCGCAAAAGATGAGTAAAATGCCAATAAAAAGGTGTATAAATATGCACTATTTGGCACTCATCATTTATAAAGAGATACACCAAAAATTTGTTCAACCCACTCATTTCTTTACGAATAGTTATTTATTTAGAGAGGGAAAGTTCTTTTCTTGAAATACTCCATGTTATAATACCTCCAAGTGGAAGATAGTAAAACCATTAAACTTCAGTAACCAATGTATCAGCTGATTTTTGAGTTTAATTGAGCTGTCTAAGTTGATGCAAGCTATTGCTGATCAACCGATAGAAATGTGTTCCAATACGAGTAGTAATTCCACACCTTAAGTAAATTTATTATTGAGATGCCGGAGATTAAGCAACTTAAATAAAAAATCTAGAAAACAAAGTTAAAAGACCAAAAATAGATCCTAAAACAAAATCAAAAATCCACCGATTGCTCCCTGGCAACGACGTCAAAATTTGATGTGTACCATAGGTGAAACAAATTAATACAATTATAAAGTAATATAATAGAAGTAAGGTTTGTACCTACGAAGAGCAAGAAAATTTTAGTTGTTAAAATAACTAAAGGGAGATTTTTATTTGGATTTCAAAGCAAATACAGAAAGCAATTGGAAAGATCAGGTTGCAAGCAATAAAGAGAAATATGATCCGGGATCCTTTTTTCATTGAATTAGTATGCTCATATATTATTCATTTACCACATATTATCACCAATTGTAGGATAACAACTAGCTCAGTGTTATCACTAGACACGAGAGCTCTCCAATACCAAATTATATTCTTTTAAACCACCTAGTAGTAGCTCATGTTATAGCATCGCTCGGTCGAACTCACAAGTTTTTCTATCTCAAGCTTGTATCAATATTAGTTACACAAAACTATATCTTGATTTATAGTTACTAAAGTCAAGTCTCAGACTAGAATTAGAGCATGTAGTTGAGTATCAGACATCACGGAATAACTCTTGAATATTGGAGATTGAAGAACAATCGAAGACATTTGCGAGAAATTCATCAACAAAGAGGTATGTGAAGATTGATATTTCATATTTACTCATCATATCTACCATTCTAACTTATGAGACTGTTTATGGGTGAAAACTATTCCTACCGGATTTGGTAATTTGGGGTGTGTGGATGAGGAATGAATCTAAACCCTAAACAAATGCACTGCGCGGTGAGTGCTTGTAGATTCGGAAATCAATTCAGTGCAAGTCGGCCTAAACCAAGAAATGGCCGTTCCGGACTTGTTTTGGTCACAAAGTGAAGGAGATGGGGTTGATCTTAGGGAGGGAAGCGAAGAAGGTGTTGAGATTGTGAAGGTGTTGGCTTGCTTATGACTTGTAACAGAAAGGTGAGCAGGCTTACGATTGATGCAAGAAGGCTCTGGGTGTTTGAATACGTTGTGTATTAACACTTGGTTTATGTCTCGTCTGGACTTGTGTTGTTTCTCTCATGTTCTCTTATTTCTTTTTTTCTCTGTGTTGGAAAATAGGTAGGAGAATCTATTTATACAAGTCATTTGAGCCTTATTCACGTTTCTCGTGGGAAGTGGAGGAAGTGGAATGATGGAGTAGTGGAGGTGTGTGTTGGTGTTACACGACCAATGGTCTTGCCCACTTCTCCTGTCATCTCTAACCATCCATGACTTCCGACACGTTCTTGTGATGGCGCGTTAAAGATCGATGATTCCGGTGAAAGAAAACGGGGTGGAGAAACCGCCGAGACCAATAAGGGTATGGGTATGTATATCCCCGTTGATGGTCAGAAGCGGGCCGTTTGTGACATGATTGATGTCTCGAGTGTGGATCGTGGGATCCACAAAAGGTAGCATGTAATGCTAAGTTGAATAAACCTATAAATAGAGCGTTATTCTTTGTGTGAACTCTCTTAACATGAGTAGTTAATTTTATTGATTGAGGATGAATTCTAGTTTTTAAACATATGATTTAAGTTGATACTTGTGAAGTATCAAGTAGACCTTGAGCTAAGAGTAAGAAATTCACAAACCTAATGTGTATTTTATGCTTTACCTACGGTTGGTGATAATTTGTGACTAATAACAAGTGAGAACATAACTTGATTCATGCGTAACGAAGAAGGATTCCTTGATCTTCTTCTTATCATGGGTGTGGTAAAGTGACGGGAGATGACGCCTCACTGACCAATTAACTCCTGACCAGGGTTGTATAACCAAGCTGGTGAAGTTGGACGGATGAGATGATCTTTGAGACACTCATATGTGACCGTTAATGAAATTAGGGTTTCTAGAGGAGGTGCGCAAGCATCCCTCTTCATCCTGGTCGAATCCCAGCTTGGGATATGACTTTGGCCAGGCCGACCGTACATGCGTGTAAACGGCATGACGGTGTAGGCGCCTATACCCGTTACCTCACGAAAGTATGATCTGGGCCACTCAATTCGTCCGGTGAAGTTGAGTGGTCGAGATCAATTTGTGACAGATGAAAACCCGGTCCGCAAGAGCCGCGCATCATGCCCATTTCGGGCGCACGTTCCAAGATGACCAATCTTGGTCGGTCTTGGCCGATCGGTCTGGTGTGAAGGTGGTAGGCTGGTGTTCACGCCTATACCTGCATATCCCATGAAAACGTGATCTGAGCCATCCAAATCGTCCGGCGAAGTTGAGTGGTCGAGATCGGTTGCGGTTTGGGAGGTGTGACCACGCTAGTTTGGGCGCGCGTCTTGGAATAACCGGGCATGATATGCCTTGGCCGATCGGGTGAGGGATAGATGGGTCCACGGTGGTCATGCTGGTATGACCGGACCGTTAATCTAATCTTGGACCCTCCATTCGTGCCGGAGAAGATGGACGCTCGTGATGCTCAAAACCCTAATTTTGGGTTTCAAGGCCGTGCGACCATGCTTTATTCGGCGTACGATTGGGATAACCAACCATGGTTGGTCCCGACCGATTGGTCGGGTATGTAGGCGGGCCCACGGTGATTGTGTTGACATGCTCGGGCCCTTTGAATCTACATCTACACCCTCCATCTATACCGCAAAGATGGATGGTTGAGACTTTTTGCGACACATGTAATATGCCGCAAACCCTAATTTAGGTTTTCCGTCCATTCGCTCTGGTTTGGACGTTTTTGGCAAGCTAGGCCAATATTTTGGGAGGCCGACCATGCGGGGTCCGCGTTGGTTCGGCAAGTGGATATTCCATACCCGCTTGGGGTGATGGAATTGATCCGGGTCATCCAATCATGCTTGTGGAGTTGGATGATCAGTGATCATATCCGATCGATCTGGTCAGTCCGGATGCTCAATCAGGCTAGTATAACACACGAGAGGGGCTCAATCGGGCTATTATAACACACCGAGAGGGGCTTAATCGGGCTAGTATAACACACCGAGAGTCGGCTGTACGGGTATTTCGTACATGGTTTCATTATAATGCTTGGAGGTTCGTGTTGCTCTGTAAGAGCAACACTCGACCGTCATGCCGCACCGATAATGAGTACATGAAATACAAGGATGATTGCGCATTAATTAATAATGCTAGAAATTCACAGGGTATATGGGATTGTTGCTACATGCTCCAACCTCGGATTAATTTCATGTATTCCTGAGAATGGGATTGTTGCCACATGCTTCATTCTAGGTGAATTAGTAAAGTGAAGGAGTATCCAACACTTATTAATGGCTTTATCTTTTACAAGATGTCGCGCATGATTTTCTCGGTTTTTTACAATTTTAACCTTAAATGAAAATCCACCATCAACATTAAGTCCCCCGCCTAGCACGTAATGGTTACACCATTGTGGGGTAGGCATGAGATGGTGTGATTAAAGACAAAGCTTATGAGACAAAGTTAGATGTTACCGGGAGAGACGGGTCATCTTGTCCTTGGAGCATGTCACGTTCAAGAGGCGTCCAGGCAAGTGTTCCCCTAGCATGATGTCGGTCTTGCCTGCTTCTATGGACTGTTACGCCTGTTTCGTTCGTGGGGCTACTGCACCTGCTTGATCGAACGTGGGCTTGATGTGCCTGTTTTGGTTAATCGTGGCTCCGCTGCGTCTGCTTGATTGAACGTGAGACCCGATGTAATCATGCTTCATTTGAACATGGGCAGATGTGCATGCTTCGATCAAACGCGGGACCACCGTGTACATGTTTCAAACGTCGGCCATGTCCTGCGCCTTCTTTAACCGTACGGTTGATGTAATTGCTCGAGTGTAATCTTGCTACTTCGACCAAACACCGACCCAACTAGCTTGACTAAACACCGGGCTTGATGCTTTGACCAAACACCAGCCTTGTTGTTTGCTTTGCTCGAAACGTGGGACCCGATTTGAGCAAGCTTGCTTTTTAAACAATGAACCTTGTGTGCTCAAATGTAAATGTGGGTCCTGTAGAAAGCGTTGAAACAGCTTCTGGAGCAGACCCGGGAGAGCGTTGAAGTGTTGGAGCTGAAACGCCTTCTTTTGAAGAGAGAGCTTTGATTGGGGATGGCTGTGTCTGCTTCGACCAACTGGGATGGGATCAAGTGGGACCCGCCGCGTGCTCGATCGAACGTTGACCCGTGTTTCGACTGAAAACCGGCCCTGCTGTGTGCGCCTGTCTTATTCGAATACCAGCCTTGTGACTTTGATCAATACCAGACTTGAAACTTGAGCAATACCGGACTTGAAACTTGAGCAATACCGGACTTGTGACTTGCTCAACACCGGACTTGAAACTTGATCAATACTGGTGTTTGGACCCAATACCAGCCTTGTGTACTCCAACGTGAATGTGTGTTCGTCGTGTGTGACTACACATCTCACGCGTTTTTATACAAAGCATGTATTTTATTGTAGAATGAAGAAAAGAACTCATGTTGAGATGTCTTCTGGGGATAATGCTGGTGCCAAGTCAGGAGGTGTTGTCAGCTTTAAAGATATGCCGAACATTGATGATGAGTTGTTCACCGCGCCCTTTCAACTATATGAAAATATCCGTTTCACAAGATAACCCTCCTCCTATCGACTTCAGGGTTTTTCATGCTCCGCAGGGTCCTCATGAAGGATGGATGAGACGTATGTTGAGAAATGAGTACATCAAAGATAACTTGACCAGAGCGCAGATTATTTGTAACGACCCTCAAGCTCGTCAACGATATTAGACTAGTCAAGAGACGACTAAGCCGCTAATGACTCGATTAATTAGACACGAACGTTAATTAATAGGAATTAATCTAACAACGATCTAGATACGAAACTAGTACCGTTGAATAGGTCTCGAAAAGTTGCGCGGAATGGACTAATCGAACGTGTCATTCGGAGACCGGACGCAGAAGATATCATCAAATTAGTATGAAGGGCAAAATACCATTTTGCTTTTAAACCGCTTGGATGCCCTGATCCGTTCTTGGGTGCTTAATCATTTCTGATTGGTCTTATCCCAATCGAGTAGATAAACTCGATTTCTTTTCTTTTCTTCCTCATTCTTCTTTCTTCTTCTTTTCCTTCTTCTTCTCTCTGTGTCTTTCTGTTCTTCAGCCGAGTGAGGAATTTGAGAGTAGATTCAAGAAAAATTGTCCGGTGATGCTAATAGATGATGGTGGGTCGTGGCGAAGATGTTATTTGGTCAAGAGAAGTCGAAGAAATGAGAGATTGGAGAAAACAGAGAATTAGACTTAGGGTTTCTACATATTGAATTGGAGAATTCGATTAAGGGTGAATAAGGAGGAGTTAGATGATGGGTTTGTTCTTATTTGGTGTTTGATTGAAGTTATGGAGCTGTTCTGATGAAGAATCACAGGACCAGGTAAATTAGGGTTTCATTATTAAACTCTGTTTTGTGTGAAATTGTTGTGTTGCTTGTTCAATTAGTAATGGGTTTGTTCTTAATTGAATCATAGTCGCATGCATTAGGTTTAATTGCAGTTTTTGTAGAAAGTTGATTTGGAAATTAGGATTCATCTTATTTAGGGTTAGTTAATTTGGAGTTGGGTCCTGTGGTGAAGAAAATTGGAAGTGGTCAAGTATAGGTCTTGTTGAGATACGGGGGATGTGGAGTTTAATTTTGAATTAAAGGTGATGGGGTATATGGTGGAGATGAAATTGTGTTCGGTTTAGTGATTTCTTTGGATTTACGGTAGTAATGGAGTTGAACTGGTGGTGTTGTGGATTGAAGATATTATATGAAGGGGAGGTTGTCTTGAATGAATGAAGTTTTAGATGACTGCTAGGTTAATTGAAGCTGGTAGTGATATTGTGAAGTGTTAACTGGATTAGGTCACTATGGTTGTGACTGAATAGAGTGGAAGTGAGAGTAATACAGATATGAAGACAATGTTGTTGTGAATATGAAGTGTAGCCGCTGCTTCAGAGAAGTTGTGATGACTAGCTCAAGGTTGAAATACATGGGAGATGGTTTTGTTTACAGCTCGGATGTTTTTGAGCTCAACTGGCAGTGCAATTGGTGGTTTGAATGATACTTTATAAGGGAGGTCTGTGGTGATACAAGGATGACAATGTGGTATTAGTCAGAACTGGTGCTGTTGCAGGATTTACAAGAAGAATGGACTGTGTTGAGATGTGTTGATGCAACTGAACTTGAGTTGAATTCAAGAGCTACTGGATATTGAAATAAGGATGTTGAGAATGTGGCAGTGAAGCTATAATTGCATGGATGCAAGTTTTGGTGATATTAGGAGTGTGATGATGATGATGCAATGAGATCTGTTTATATGGAAGTGTTATTAGAGTTGCAGTTCATAGAGTCATGGAAATATAGTATTTGATTTGAATCAATGAAGAGATGTTTAAACTATGTATATTGGCAAGAGAAATTAGAAATGCATTTGATCTTGTTATGCTTTGCATTGCATCGCATCATTTTAGTCTTGGCAGGTTAGGTGTTGCACCAAGATGGTGCTTTAGTACTCTTTGGCCTGAGCAATGGCTCTGGCCTGTGCAAGGCTTTGGCCTTGAGATTTCAAACTTAGTCGAACCTGACCGACCTAACCGACCTCGACTCGGTTTCGACCGAGTTGTATCGTGGTTGACTCACCGAGTTTCCTCCTTGACTCGAGTCGACTCGGTTGACCCGATCTTAGACCCGTTGACCAATTGACTTGACAAAGTGTACCGAGTTGGACCTTGACCCTGGACTTTGACGGCGTGGACTGTTAGATGACTCCTTTGACCGTCAGTGACTGTTAGTTTGACCCAGATGGACCGGGCCTTGTGTATTGGGCCGAGTTTAGTGAACTTGGGCTTAGTGCCATGTATTCTTAGTTTGATGTTTTGGACTCTTATAGTCTTAATTAGTCTTTAATTCCTTTTACATAATTGTAGATACACTTAGACTTATCAAAATGGACTATAGGTTCTACCTAATGGAATTAGTAAACCTTGTTGTGTTAAAGATAGAGAATGAAAAGGTGTAGAATCATAAATGGGCTTAGAACCATTAGATAGTTCACTTAGCTATAACTAGAGAATTGCATGAGTTTGTGTTATGAGCCTTTTGGCTAATCATTAGAGTGCTTGTGTGATTAACAGTTAATCTTTATTAACAACGATCGAACTAAAGAATGAACCAGTGGATCATGGATCTCAAGGTATGCGAGGCTTGTCATCAAAAGAGGTGGGAATCGATAACGAACTCTCTTGTATTCATTATTGTTTTACAAATAAATCTTGGTGTTGTGAAATTCATGCATATCTTTGTGTGCTCTGTGTGGTATGAGATGTGTGCCGACACAATATCCAGTATTCTATGGCTAGGGCGATACACCGCAATATTACATGGCCAAAATTATCTTCCTTTATATCCTTTTCTATGGTTAGGGTGATACACCGCAATATTACTTAATCGGAGTGGAAGTGGGCTTCAATATTACTCTTCCTTATGTGCGGAAACACACACATCTCATACTTGGATGTTTATTTACTGTTATTCATGGATGTTTACTGTTTGTTATTATTGTTCTTTTAAATTACTTTGAAAGAGTTAAGTTTCTACAATGTGTTTTACCGTCTCTCTGTGTATTATTATTTTCCGATAAAACTTGCATTATTTTTAAATCATATTAATGATTACTTGAAAGCTAGTTGTTATTCCTACGGGGCACCCCTTTTAGGGATGATGTGCTCACCCTTTCCCACTTTCAGTTTCAGAGACAGATCAAGATTTGCATGTGACGATGAAAGCTTCGAAGAATTATTTACGTTAGTTAGTTAGCTTTCGCTATATTTATTCTGTGTTTGTATTCTATTTGTAAATCTACTCACTATTGAATATGTATCATTTGAGAGGAGTTTTTGTATATATATTTCAGAGCGGGGCTAGTTTTTTGGTTAAGTTTTGTAGAAGATTTCTTAATTGAATGTTAAGTAAATGATTCAGATTCTTAGTGCCTCTTTATTTAGTTAATCTCTTGGATTAGTCAGCTGCTAGCTTAGGGGGCGCTACATTATTGATGTACCTTGAGTGTTGAAACGACTCGAGAGGATGTTAAAGTGGCTTCTGGTGCGAAAATTGAGGTGGATCCTGGAGAGAGTGTTGAAGCAGGATTCTGAAACGAACAGGGTCCCGGAGAGCATTGAGGTGACTCTTGAATAGACCATTGAAGCAGCTTCTGCTGGAGGGAGCGTTGAAGTGGCTTCCTCTTCAGTTCGATTTACCCTTGCGAATTCCATGATTCTTGACTGTCCATCTTTCTCATGTTGAAGAATTCCTTGACTGACGGTGAAGGAACTTCATGCCGAGTCTCAGTCCCCAAGCGTGGTTTACATGGTTTGTTCGTAGTGGTTGTTGTCGTGCCAGGTATGGAATATCTTGGACGTTGTTTCATCATTGTGGGAGTCGTGAATGTGGTACTGGAGTTGGAGTTGGCGGACGCGCAGGATGTTGTATCTCGGTAGTTTTCCTCTTGGTGCTTCAGGGAACTGCTTGCGAGAAAGGTCAAGGTTGTATCGCCTGTTGGTGAGATATATGCCCCTACGAACATTATGAGGCTCTTCATCACCGGCATGCCTGGTTCTTTCTATCAGGGCATATGTTATTGTAGATGAGCGTTCAACAGCTCCAGAGGATGACCAAAAGCGCGGATTCTCCAACATAGCATGATAGACATGTACCACTGTCTAATAAAGTGACTCGCCGGATCTTGTTCGACCACCGTCTGATAGAGTGACTCGCCCGGATCTTGCTCGATATGACGCGTGGACATCGTTATCTTCTTGAGGCTGCTCCCTTGAGGTAACGGCTCCAGTGGAAGATTGCCGTCATAGAGCGTTGATACGTTGCACCGGTATTCTTTAAACCAAATGGCAGTATGGTATAATAAAAATTTCCGAGAGGAGTTCGAAAAGTTATCTTACTTGCATCATGCTCGTACATCCTCATCTGGTTGTAGCCGCTACATCCATCCATGGAGGAGAACATGCCGTGTCCATTTGGTTGAATCTACTAACATGTCGATGTTAGGTAAAGGAGGATCGTTTTTGGAGCAGCACCTGTTCAAGTCTCTGGAGTCTATGCAGCACCTGATCTGAACTATAACTGTTTAACCGACTTGGATCCAGGTATGTCATGTAGATGATGGGTGACCAATTTTCATCTATATCCGGCATTTCTTCATATCTCCAAGCGAATATGTCTTGGTACTCTTTGAGAAGTTCCACGAGCTTCGTGATCCGTACTCAAGGTTGAGCTGATGGAGATAGGCCTAGGAGATTTCCCAACGATTTCAATCTCATCAGTTATGGAGTTGGTGCCCTCTTGCAGCTGTAGTGGAGCATCTAGCACTTGCTCTTGTGGTTCGTTGCTGTTGTAGCATTCCATTAGGTGGAGAGACCGGGTAACAGTCTCCCCTGCTAATTGATAATGGCAGTGTCGGTATACCGTTTTCCTTTTCTGGTCACGACTCGCCATAAAAGTTCGTTCCCTCTTCGTGTGAACGTGGGTCGTGGATTCACAGGATGGAGAAGAATGCTTCGTCGGCAAAGATGCATCGTGGGTTTTAGCCCTCAATGATGCAAACCGGTCTTCTTCTTGAATTGACGCCCACGTGGGGAGTGGGATGCAACGAACTTGTCTGAGTCTTTCGGCGGAGCTTCTCCCGTATGTGCTGGTTTGGTTTCCCTCGAAGTCCGTCATTGTGGTAGGCTTCCGTACGACCTTGCCTGGGAGAACCTTGGATGTCCTGAGAGTCTTGAGAGTAATCACATTCGAAGACGCTCCTGTGTCGATAAGGGCCGTCTTGAAATGTGAATCCTTGATGCGTGCGGTGACATGTAGGGCATGGTTGTGACCTTCCTCTGGTTGATTGCAGCAAAATGTCTCCGTGCGCTGATTCTTCGAGAGGTGTGAAAGTTCGCATAAACTTTCCACTAGAGAAAACGCTTCCCGATCCACCGGCCTCTGGTTCATAGTGAAACTATTAACTTGAGGAGGATCGTTGTGAGGATCAGTCCCCAGTGTAGGAGTCTCCATGACAGGACCGCTCATATCTCGATGTCGCTTCTTTGATCAGGTCCATGGAGGTCCGCGCCGCTGAAGTACCTTCTCCGGTACGTTGAATGCATTCCTTTTTTGCTCTTGGATCTGTCGCGGCTCTTGTGGCAATCGATCAGTTAATGTCTTAAGAAAAGTGAGTACCTCTTTCTGAGTTGCGGCCATATCCGTTTGAGTCTTAGAAAGAACTTCCTGCTTCTCCATCAAGTCTGCAATGGTAATGGGGGATGGTCCTCCTCTCGTCCCTCCGGCTCCTCGTCTTGATGAAGGAGTGGAAGTTGTTGCTCTGGTGACTACCAGAGGTGTTACACTTGATGAGATGCCAGGATTTACGGCTGCTTTGGCTCTGGTGATGGGAGGTGTTGTAATATCACTGCTGAGTGATCGAATTGAACGTTCCCATCCTCTATACTCACGTGTTCCTTGATTGATCTCTCCTGAGTCCCCTGTGATTACGCGCTCTTTCTGCATCTCCACTGGTAAAGGTGTGACTCCTGACTAAGGATCCAGCGTTTCTTGCACTGTTTGAGCGAGACGCCTGCCGACCCTTCTTGTAATTGCGCTGTTATATCATTCAAAAGACGTAATGTCTCGCTCATCTTCTAGCGATACCGGCTTGATTTGCCAAGACATCCTCCAAGCATTCTAGCTACACTTCCCATGATATCCGAACCACCTGTGGTTTAGGATACATTGCGAGATGGAAACCGAAAAATTGAGAATTCAATTTTGTGCAACCGAGAGATCAACCTCGCGCTGTGGTCGCCAATTGTTTATGGGTGAAAACTATTCCTACCGGATTTGGTAATTTGGGGTGTGTGGATGAGGAATGAATCTAAACCCTAAACAAATGTACTGCGCGGTGAGTGCTTGTAGATTCGGAAATCAATTTGTGCAAGTCCGGCCTAAACCAAGAAATGGCCGTTCCAGACTTGTTTGGGTCACAAAGTGAAGGAGATGGGGTTGATCTTAGGGAGGGAAGCGAAGAAGGTGTTAAGATTGTGAAGGTGTTGGCTTGCTTATGACTTGTAACAGAAAGGTGAGCAGGCTTACAATTGATGCAAGCAGGCTCTGGGTGTTTGAATACGTTGTGTATTAACACTTGGTTTCTGTCTCGTCTGGACTTGTGTTGTTTCTCTCCTGTTCTCTTATTTCTTTTTTTCTCTGTGTTGGAAAATAGGTAGGAGAATCTATTTATACAAGTCATTTGAGCCTTATTCACGTTTCTCGTGGGAAGTGGAGGAAGTGGAATGATGGAGTAGTGGAGGTGTGTGCTGGTGTTACACGACCAGTCTTGCCCACTTCTCCTGTCATCTCTAACCATCCATGACTTCCTGACACGTTCTTGTAATGGCGCGTTGCACACTCCACGCTGTAAACCGCTAGACCAATACCCCAGTATGTATCCCCCGGTTTGTGACATGATTGATGTCTCGAGTGTGTGGATCGTGGGATCCACGAAAGGTAGCATGTAATGCTAAGTTGAATAACTGCGTTATTCGTAAAGTTGATACTTGTGAAGTATCGTGTGTATTTTATATGTGTATCGCATCATGGTGTGGTAAAGTGACGGGATATGACGCCTCACCGACCAATTAACTCGACTGGGGTTGTATAACCAAGTCTGGTGAAGTTGGACGGATGAGATGATCTTTGAGACACTCATCTGCGCGACCGTTAATGAAATTAGGGTTTCTAGAGGAGGTGCGCAAGCATCCCTCTTCACACGGTCGAATCCCGACTTGGGATATGACTTTGGCCAGGCCGACCGTACATGCGTGTAGACGGCATGACGGTGCAGTAGGCGCCTATACCCGTTACCTCACGAAAGTATGATCCGGGCCACTCAATTCGTCCGGTGAAGTTGAGTGTTCGAGATCAATTTGTGACAGAAAAAAAGTGCCGCAAGAGCCGCGCGTCATGCCCATTTCGGGCGCACGTTCCAAGATGACCAATCTTGGTCGGTCTTGGCCGATCGGTCCTGGGTGTGAAGGTGGTAGGCTGGTGTTCAAGCCTATACCGCATATCCCATGAAAACGTGATCCGAGCCATCCAAATCGTCCGCGAAGTTGAGCGGTCGAGATCGGTTGCGGTTTGGGAGGTGTGACCACGCTAGTTTGGGCGCGCGTCTTGGAATAACCAGGCATGATATGCCTTGGCCGATCGGGTGAGGGGATAGATGGGTCCACGGTGGTCATCTTTGGTATGACCGGACTCGCTTAATCTAATCTTGGACCCTCCATTCGTGCCGGAGAATATGGACGCTCGTGATGCTCAAAACCCTAATTTTGGGTTTCAAGGCCGTGCGACCATGCTTTATTCGGCGTACGAATTGGGATAACCAACCATGGTTGGTCCTGACCGATTGTTCAGGTATGTAGGCGGGCCCACGGTGATTGTGTTGACATGCTCTGGGCCCTTTGAATCTACATCTACACCCTCCATCTATACCGCAAAGATGGAGGGTTGAGACTATTTTGCGACACATGTAATTTGCCGCAAACCCTAATTTAGGGTTTTCCGTCCATACGCTCTGGTTTGGACGTTTTTTGGCAAGCTAGGCCAATATTTTGGGGAGGCCGACCATGCGGGGTCCGCGTTGGTTCGGCAATGGATATTCCATACCGCTGGGGGTGATGGAATTGATCCGGGGTCATCCAATCATGCTTGTGGAGTTGGATGACTGTGATCATATCCGGACTGATACGGTCAGTCCGGATGCTCAATCGGGCTAGTATAACACACCGAGAGGGGCTCAATCGGGCTAGTATAACACACCGAGAGGGGCTCAATCGGGCTAGTATAACACACCGAGAGTCAGCCTGTACGGGTATTTCGTACATGGTTTCATTATAATGCTTGAGGTTCGTGTTGCTCTGAAGAGCAACACTCGCCGTCATGCCGCACCGATAATGAGTACAGAAATACAAGGCTGATTGCGCATTAATTAATAATGCTAGAAATTCACAGGTATATGGGATTGTTGCTACATGATCCAACCTGGATGAATTTCATGTATTCACAGAATGGGATTGTTGCCACATGCTCCATTCTAGGTGAATTAGTAAAGTGAAGGAGTATCCAACACTTATTAATGGCTTTATCTTTTACAAGATGTCAGCGCATGATTTTCTGGTTTTTTACAATTTTAACCTTAAATGAAAATCCACCATCAACAGAGACGTTGTCGTATGATTTTAGCAGATTTAATATTGCAAAGAAGAAATTTCTATTTCAAGTTTGTCTTGTCTAAACTCTCGAAATATGGTTCGAGCAATGGATGTTCATAGATATTTATCAATCTCAGTTAGAACAATTTATTGTTCAAAAACTATTTTTGTCTAAGTTGATCTTTTGGAAATTGCCCAAGAAAACAGTGGAAACTGTTAATGTCTATTAGGAATGTCTCAAATTTGATTATGAGAGAAATAAGTAAACCGTTTGGCGGTACACATACCCAATATGTATACCTAGTTGATTTGAATTTTGCGAATTGCAGTTGTACACATACCCCGTACGCATACTCTTTACATCTAAGTTCGGGAATTGTTGAAGGCTTAGGATACCTAGTATGATAACCAAGATCGGATGGAGATTGATTCAACACAAAGACTATTTTTTATTAACTGACATGGAAGATAAATATTTTAAGGATGAGGATATCCTGAAGATAAGCACAAAACCAAAATGTATTGACTAATGTATATGAAAAACAATATTTGGAGGCATCTCCAACATGCATGATCATTACATATGAAAGATTGGTAATGATAAAAGGTGATGATTAGGGAGGATAAATGGTTAAGAGACATTAACATCAACCTTACAGAACCTTCTAACTGTCCAACTGATAAGATCATGGTTAGATAGCTTTTCATTGATGTTGGTTGCTGGGGTATTAGAAAATTGAGGAATTGGCTCATTACTGAAGAGTGTATAGCTATTTTGAATACTTCGTACCAGTTACAGAAAGAAGGCAAAGTAGCATGGGGTCATACTGACAATGAAGAGATTTAACATGTCAAGATAGATAACAACTAAAAAGATGAAGTCCAAAACACTGACTGAGAATAATGTGGAACTACGCCTTCAATCCATATGTTCTTTTATATATGTGCTCATGGAGTCCTGCCTACCATGCCAAAACTGCTAGTATTTTGAACTATATAAATCTCTTATGTAATTTCTACAACTGTGGTGAAGAAACTCTATCTCATGTGATCATGTACTTCCCCTTTCGCTATGTCAGTTTGGCATTTTCTTATGGAGTTAACTATGATCTATTTGGTTATACTAACAACGTTCGAGATTGGATATTGTTAGGGTACCAACCCTTACTAGTCATAAACCCATTGTTATAACTCATGTTTAGAACTGGTCAATAAACCAGTCTCCAAGTTGTGGGAAACCATTGACTTATAAACTACCCAATTACACCCCATCTAAGATGTTAGGCCATGGGTTGGTCGAACTCGCAAGTTTTTCTATCTCAAGCTCGCTGTTAATGGTAGACGTACAAAACTATATCTTAATTTCTAGTCTAGAAAAGTCAAGCTCGGACTAGGATTAGAGCGTAGTTAAGTATCAGATATCACTAAGTAGCCCTCGAAGATCGAAGACTGAATAACAAATAAAGAAATAGGTATGTGATGACTGACCTATTCTATTTTGTACCAACCATTCTATCTTATGATACATTTTCGTATGATTTTAGTAGATTTAATATTTGAAAAAAGAAATTTCGAGTTCAAGCTTGTCTTGGTTAAACTCTCGAAATATGATTGAAGCAATGGATGTTCGTAGATCATTAACAATCTTAGTTAGAACAATTTTGTGTTCACAAACTATTTTTGTTCAAGTTGATCATTTAGAAATTTCCCAAGCAAACAATGCATAATATGTCTATGGCTATCGGGAATATTTCAAATTTAAGAATGAGAGAATTGTTTGGTGCAAAATAATCGATACGAATTCCGCGAACTGTAGAAGTTTGTAAACTCGGTTTGTATAACCTTTACATCTGAGTTTGGGAATAAGGTAGGTTTTCATACCTATACGATCTGACTTCGCGAGCTGGCAAAGGTTTGCAAACCCATTTTGCATACCCCTTGAGCCTGACTTCGCGAACTGCGAGTGTTTTGCAAACCCAGTTTGCAAGCCTATCCAGTTCCATTTTAGCATAAGATCACGAACTGTCTTACGTGACTATGTTCGATTTTCCTATAACTGATCTCATAGATACTTATAAGACAACTTAATTTACAAAATTGCTTTGGCCTTGTGGATAACTATTTATTCTTAAGTGTTTTTGAAAACCGTTGTTGCTTGTAGGTTCGAAGACTTACTTAGTTACTGTGGAGTATCATTGTGCATGGTTCCAGAACTACAGACCATAGTGCAGATTCTTTTGTATATGGACTTTTCACATGCTTATATAAATTCCTAACTAGGAATTTCATACAAACTGAAAAAGTGTTTGCTTGAATCTCAAGCAACCTTAGATTGAATTCAAATCTATTTGTGGCCTTGAAAATCTATAAGTAGAGAGACTCTTGTAATAAGATTTCTTAATCCATGGCACTCTTGGTTATAACTTTGAAGACTTTATTTAGGGATTCGTGAAACCCGGTTAGACTATTTTTTTACTTTTTAGTTTTTATAACTGAATCTTGTTCTACTGGTTATTGAAGTTTACGAACTTTAGATCAGGAACAAGATAGATAGAAATCATAAAGTTCTCTTTGACTTGGACTTTGTGACTCCTCAAGATAGATATCTAAACTCTTCTTCGATTTGTTTGGGTTGCTCTTGAGAGGTGGTTAGTGATCTAGGTCTCTCTTTGATAAGAGTGTAAGTGTTCCGGATCCATGAGGTTTGCTGGACTTTGTCTACTTGAAACAGATTTCCAAACTAAGAATGGAACATATCAAAAGGAAAATTAAATGGGCTTGTTTGTTAGAGGTGGATATGTATCAAAATTCTTCACCTAGGTTGAAGCAACTCTTAGGATGTAAAGGATATCAGCTAAGGGAATCAAGTGCGTAGAAACTTGCGAGGTTCAAGAGATGAAAGGAATGCGAATATAGCTGAATTTCTTGGAGGGCTAATTCGGTCTCAATTATGTTAAAGTCGAAAGTATGATACTACACTAGTGACTTTAGCAATTTAATATAGTATGGTCTTCAAATTTGTACGAGGTCCCGGGGTTTTTATGCTAGTGCAGTTTTCCTCGTTAACAAAATCTCGCTGACTTATGTTTTCCTTTTCAACATTATATTTTTTTTTATCTTTATAATAGGAATATCACAAGTAGTACGTACTACATAATTAATTTAGATAGTTTAGGTCTTTATTTTTTTAGATAAAAAAAAAGACTTGTTCTTGTTGAATTCATATCTTGAAAGATAGATTATCAGTTTCATACTTGTTAGATTTCAGATTCTGATTATTCAGATACAACTAGATTGATCTTGGATATTAATTTTTGAGAACGTCCAAGAACTCTTCTACACAATAAGGTACACTAAACTTTGGTCTATACATATTGATTTTCGAAGAAAAGGATATAAAAACTCTATGTTGAAAAGACGAGGGTACCCAAATATACCTCAATCTAAAACTTTTCCACCTATAAGTCTTTTCTCCGAAAGTGATTGTCTAGGGACTGAGTCGAGACAATACAACTAATCGGTTCACACTTCGTGTGATCGTCTATGGATACGAGATCGAGACAATATAACAACGAAGTATGATTACTTGATAATAGGTTCGGACTTAACCAAACACAATAGGATTGCTATCAAGTAATTAGGAATTAACGTTTGTGTATTTTTGTGTATTTTACTTCTAATTAAAATAAAAACAATTATAATTGTGGAAATAGAAAAGTAAAAGACACATCAAGATTTTGTTAACGAGGAAACCGCAAATGCAGAAAAACCCCGGGACCTTGTCCAGAATTGAATACTCTCAGGATTAAGACGCTATACAAAATCTAAACCAACTTCGTATAGTTGAGACCAAACAACTAAACTTATAGTTCACCTAGTTCCGTCTGTATCCTTGCGCCTCCAACTTGCAATAAGTCACGCACTTGGAACAATTCCTTTGGTTCGTATTCCAAACAGTAAAGGAACAACAAATATGTTCGGTAACAACTCTTTTCAAACAACGTGATATGAGTTTGACAAAAGGCTATTCTGTTTATCTCAATAAACTCCTTTGTCGGGTTCTTAGATCAATCTATTCAACAAATACCAAAGTAATTGTTTAGACTATGCAATCAAAACTATTAATCACAAAGAAATGTATTGATGCCGATCTACTCAACTAATCAATCCAATATATCAAAAGATAAACCGATTATAGTTGGATCCCCAGCCGATCAAGTTTTGTGCACACAAAAGATTATGAACTCAAATAAGAAATCTTCTTTGTCTTCAAATCTTCTTAGGTTTTTAATAAACACTGCACACAATCACACACAAAACGGAGTCTGTTAACAATGGATTATCACAAGACGTCTTTAGATCTACAAACAATCTAAAGATCCATGTCGATACTTCGATCTAGTTTGAGTGAATCTTATATCAGAAGAGTAGATTCTCAAGCATAAACAAACTAGGTGCAATCAAAGTTCAACAACCGTTAGTCAATCGAAAACTAATAATAAACTGCAATTATCTAGTTTCCCACCAACGGTACTCGTAGAGCTTCCCAATCCCAAAGAAGTCTTTAAAACGAGCGGTCGTAAGAGATTTCGCCTAATTAGGGTACTTTCCTCTCCGAATAGACGGATCCACCAGTAACAACACAACAAGGTAGTTTTGCTGGCTCTGAGGATTAGTTTGCTCGAAATGCAAACTTCAATATTTATAGACCAAGGAAGTTTGGACACCAAGGAATTTCCAAAACCGAATATTCTCAAAGATATGCAATAAACCAAAAAACGGTTTTCATAATTCCTGAAAATGCTTTGTCCAAATATTGACCGAAACTCAGTAGAAAATCTCCAATTAGTAAATGCACATTACCAATTTTTATTTTCTAAAGATACACATTTAATTGCTGGAAATTAAAAGCATATAAAACTAAAAACCTTAATTAAAAGATTCTCAATTTATTTCGATCCAGGATTCTCCTTTAGTTATTAAGGAATATCTTTGAACAATAATAAATAAGAATTACTGCACGTGTTCAAAGTATGTCGACATCTTTACTTTGTAAATCCTCTTTCATATTTACAATCTTGGAACCGGTTTGCCACACTTCCAAACGAGTTTAGAATTGGTTCATCTGATTTCCAAGAACTATGTGATTGATCAAAAACATTCAATCACCATTCAAGGGTTTAACAGTTCTACCAAAACAAGTTTCGCTTCTACCTCCAAGTGGCTACTAGGATCGATTACACTAGTTTCCATAAAATGGCTAACTAAGTACTAGGATCGGTTACCACTTATTATGGTACTTACTTGTGATCGGTTGCACAAGTTATAGGATCGGTTACACCAATTACCAAAACTTGTTAACCTACTACAAGGATCGATTACACATCTTGTGATTAGTCCCACCAAGTTCTAGGATCGGTTACCCAATGACTAGGAATGGTCACACCAATTACAAATATCGATCATACCATCTCAGGTGATTACTTAAGATCGGTTTCACTAATAAAAGTCATACCGATACATAAGTCAGGCATTGTGAATAGTTTTACCAATATACATAAACAAGTTATGAGTGGTTATACTAAACACACATATTGGTAATCCAAAGATTTGCAATGAATAACAATACCAATAAGCCTAGCGATTTCCCTTTCGATTCACAAAACAAGTTTATGAATGTACTTCCTTTAAACGAATGTAAATTAAACATTGTTTCCTAGTACGAAATCTTCACCCATACCCATACATAATCACAATAGCATTCATACGATTATGTCGATGTCTTATATGCGAAGTTCAAAAGATAGGCGTTATACTTCGTATTATAATTCCTTAATACTACGTCTAACTAGAGTATAATCATTCACAGCTTCGCAGTCATGTTTTCAATATAGCACGACTTGAAAGATAAGATAGGAATGAAACAGTTCAAGTCAAAATATTACTAACCTCAAGAGGAAGGATGATGTCATCGGTGTAGCTCTTTACTTCTTCACATTCTTCAAGTCTTCGAGTAATACTTGTATGTCTCATATCCTAATAACTTTCTAGCTAACCTATACGAAGTTGACTCTAGTAAATAATCAAGCGACTCTTTAAATGAGTTTTGGTTCGCTAAAATATGACAACCAAACTTGACATACCAACGTTTGGTGGGTTCAACCGAGATATGCTCTAACATATGTACAATCTGATTCAAGGGTATTTACTTTTGACCTACTTGCGGTTGTATTAGGTTTGTCCATACAGGTTGCAGAACGAAAAAGTTGATGGTGTACTTGGTACCCTCTCTTTTTGAATTGGTACTAGAGAAGGCAAACATCATTAGACCTAATAAGTTTATGTTTGTGGCGATCTAAATTTACCTAAAACAGATATATCTATAATTACGTACACCGGAACCCGGGTGGATAAAAAATCTTCTTATATGGCTGACCTCATCAAATATGTAGAAGAAATTCTTGATGTACCCTCTAGAGGTTTAAAGTCTCTCTAAGTGTTTGCTAGCCTTGAAAAACAACTGGATAATCTCACTCTTGAGGTTGATTTGTATCTTCGAAAAGAACAAGATTCTTTTGATATGTTAAATAAGATCATGATGAATAACATTCATGTTGAGGTTGATAATCTTTTAATAAGTGAGTTTCCAACTCATTTTTTTTGTGATCTAAAAGGTTGTAATAAACTAGTTATCACTCTAAAGAAAAATTTGATTCTTATCCCCCAGAATGTTATAACGTCAGTAAATCTCATGACGTAGTTTCTCAACCATCATGTATCTTGCTTGTTCATAAAAATTGCGTTCAATAGAATTTTCAAGATAATGTCAGAATCTCATTCCATGATGAAAAAGTCAAGATAATGTCAGAATCTCTTTTCATGACGAAAAAGTCAAGAATCCTCATTCTGATAAAAGAGTTCTCTTGTGTAATGCTAAGTGCTCTCTCCAAGCGTAGTTATTAAATAATTGCAAAACAAGACATCAATATTGTATATCATCATGTTATTTTCCGTTATTGTGCTAGTAGGAGTGGGTTGATGTTACCATGGCAGTTTCTCTACGTTAGAGGTAATTGTACTTTTTTTGATCCTCTTGAAGTGGAAAGTAGTTGGAAAGAAGTTCTTTCATGGAGCCATTCTAAGGCCGTTAAAATCAGGGTGCTCTAAGCAAGCAAAAAATTGTCTCCTCGATTTTTTTTTTGCCATTAGAGTTTTATTTGTGTTTTCATTCCCTAACCTGAGAAAATATACCTAACAACTCCAGATTTTTGAGCCTTACTCCAAGGAGAGGAGGAGTCCACCCTTCAACCGGTTATGCGATCTGTTGCTCCTAGTGATTCTTAACTGATTTGGTCAGTCATCGTCTACTTTCCCCACTAAAATTGAGTCAGTAGTACTCGGTGGGTCTACACTATTACGAGTCCAAAATGCAATGGCTCATTGTGGGTATCAACCTCTTTTGCTACAAATAATTTTTTTTCCATGCCTATCTAACTTGTCCGAGACGAGAACATGATCCGTGAGGTTTTTTTTCTTTAAGCGAAAAGAAGTATGTGCTTTGAGATTTAGTATTATCATATGTTGATACATAAACTTATTGGCCAGTAAAAAAATCATTATTTCGAAAACATAAAATAAAAAGAGTATCACCCTTGGCTTGCATATGTGCGTCACTCGTACCATGTACTAGAATTAGAATGGGTTTAGTTTATAGTATGAGCGATTCAAGAACCGTCACGCTAACCACATAAAACAAGGCAAACAATTCTTTCTCATACCACCAAAGATCAATCTCCACCAAATTTTGATTACTAGGTATCGTTGGGTTCATAATGAATTTCTTATCAGTGAGTGACGATCAATTTCATCTCCTTCTACCATTTTTGGGAACCACCATCATCAACAGTTCATGAACCCAGTACGCTCTGCACTTCTTCTTGGTGCACAATTATGGAGAAGGTTCTAGTAGAGGAAATGTTGCTATTGATGATGAACACGACGTCGAAATGGGTTAACAGGTCTGTGAACCTTACTTTGATGTTAGTCTTAAATTTCTCTTTATTAACAAGCATGCTCGTAACAAATATAATGAATATTGTTCATTAAAATTTATCATGGAAAGGATTTATGGTGCGACAATTGATGAACATGAATTTACTGACTTCATAAGATAATATGAATGAGGTTATATTCATCACAACATGGGTAGTGCTCATTATGAGAACACTAGCATGTTTTATGCTAACATGCATGATGCATATTATCACAATTGCAATTTTAAAACTATAGTCAAAGATAAGACCGATCGTGGTGTAATTTCCTATTTCTGAACTTATCTTAAATGTAAGTCCGCGATTCCTCAGCCTGAGAATGTAAGACCAACTCAGAACCATCTATATGAATTTCTTCTGTGAAAGAGGATCCCTTGGACAGATTGAAAATTGCTATTAAACGGGGTAGCTTTGTTCTTGAAGGCTTTTAGGAAACTGGCTATTGCCAATCTCATTCCAAGCACCATACACAAAATTCAGCGGACCAGTATTTTGGCCGAATTTGCTTACTATCTCATCCAAGAAAAGATAGTTGACTTTTGGGGGCTCATCATTCGTCAAATGATTGGCATGTCTTGAAAACGCAGGGGATATCAAATACACTCAACTTTTTTCGTTCGGCAACCTGTATAGACAAAACTTAATACAATAACAAGTAGACTAACTGAATGATCCTTGACAATATGTATATAGAGCTTATATCTCAAACCTCTACTCAATCAGTATGTATATAGACACAGAGTTCGCGAACCTGATTGTTAAGTAGAGTACTTAGACAATCTCAAAAATCAATATCCAAGATCAATATAGTCGTATCCAAATAATCCAATTGGAATTCTTTCAAGATACGAATTCTACAAAAAACAAGTCTCGTGATTAATTATAATTAAGCGGACGTATCTACTTAGATTGAATACGTACAAACCTAGCAAATCCAATTATAAAGATAAATAATATAATGCGGAAAAGGAAAAACATAAGACACCAGAAATTTTATTAAGAGGAAACCGCAATAGCACAAAAACCCCGGGACCTCGTCCAGATTTGAACACCATAATGTATTAAGCCGCTACAGACACTAGCCTACTATCAGACTTCAGACTAAAATATAGTTGGGACCGAATCCACCCTCTAAGCGATTCAGTTAAAGTCGCACTCCTTATGTCTCTTGAACCTGGCAAGGCTCTACGCACTTGTTTCCTTTACATCCTAAGAGTTGCTTTAGCCGAAGTGAATAATTTTGAAACTAGTCTGCCTCTAACAGATAAGCCTATTTCATTTCTGTTTAGATCAAAGATCAAGGTGTGGAAATCTGTTTGCAAAAGATAAAGCTAGCAAACCTCACAAATTCGGAACTTATGACTCCCGAACAACAGCCTATATTCTTAACCACCTCTCAAGAACAATCTTCAAAAGATCAACTAAGATCAGTTTTCAAATATCTATCTTGAGGAATCATAAATTTTGAGATGAAGAGAACTTTACGGTTTCTATCTATCTTGCCTAAAAGAGATTACGAGAACCTCGATAACAGAAAAGCAAGATCAGATTCACGAACTATCAAGGTAAAGATAATCGGACCTGGCTTCATGAATCCCCAAAGCAAAGTCTTTTAGTCGTAGACCTAATTATGTTTCTCAGAGGAAACCTATGTCAATAGAGGACGACTTTAAAATCAACTAGGACATAAAATATCAAGGATTGATTTTCGCAGTTGAAAGAGCATTTCTTTTTATAATTTTTCCAAGACCAGGGGTTGCTTAGAATTCAAGCTAAGATAACTTGTGAATCAAGCGAACTCTGTTCTTGAAAAATACAATAGAAGAATATACACTTAGGTTTGGTTATTGTACCGTGTATAATGACATTTGGTTTGGAAAGTTAGCCAAAGAACTAAAATCAATTTGATACTCATTCAAAAACTTACGAGTTTAATCATGATGCACACACATAAGTGTTTAAGTTATCAATAAAGTCTTAGAAGTGTTTGATACAGTTCTAATAATGCTAAACATATTATGAAAATAAGTCTTTGAGCATATACTAAAATATAAAATGTGACAGTTGGTAGGATAGTTTGCCAACCGCATGGCTTATTCACGAGTCAGGGTGAAACGGTTCGTGAACCGGTTTTGCCAACCCTACAAGACTGCCGAACTCAGTTGACAATGGTTTGTGAACCAGGTTCCCCAACTGCTAGCCTATTACACAAACTTTGAAAATTTAGTTCACTACGGTTTGCCAACCGGGTTCGTGAAATGTTCCCAACTGAACTTGTGGTTTGCGAACTGGTTTACCAACCTTTCTATATTTCTGAAACTCAGATATCTATGGTTTGGAAACTGGTTTTCCAACCTACCCAGAATAGAAATATCAGTAAGTTCAATATTTTCTCTTATGATGTTTGAAACATTCCCAAGTGATAAAATCATTTGTATGGGCAATTTTAAACTGATCCACAAATTAATTCATAAAACTAATATTGTTAAGGACCGTTGAACATCTTTGGTTTGACTCATATTTCGAGATTTTTCACAAGACAAGCTTGACTCAAAACTTATTCTTTGTAAATCTACTAGAAGTCATACGACGTAGTCTCAATAGATAGAATGGTAAGATAGTGAGTAAAATAGAATGGTCCAGTCTTCACATACCTGATACAGAAGTTGTCCAAATGTCTTCGTCGATTTTCAATCTTCAAGGATGATCTCTGATACTCAACTACAAATTTTAATCTAGTCTGAGACTTGAATTAGTAGACTATAAATCAAGATATAGATTTGATCATCTAACATTGATAACAAGCTTGAGATAGCAAAACTTGTGGGTTCAACCGAGCAATGCTCTAACATGACTTCGGGTAAGAAAAATCTTGGTTTTCCTTGTTTCATTACCAGGATTTGCAGTCACTTTGGAGTTGCTCCTTTTGACTCGTGCATTTGAAGACCTACTCGTCTTACTCAGCATATGACATTAGCAAGATGAATAAAAATACCGTTCTTGTTGCTTGAGTTATATCACCATAAAAATCGGTAAAAAATCAGACATATAAATGTGTCTATCAAATATCCCAAAATTATTATTTGCTAGTCCTAGAGTAATTCTAATCTAAATAAAAAAAATCGTAACTCACTATCGCAGGCATCACGATTTCACTTAGTGTGTGCAACAAACCTTTGAACCGTTAGGCGGCCCTAGTGGCCGAGTATTGTCTCGGGAGGGTTTACGAGAGGTGTACCCACAAAACCTTTACTCCAAACCCTAGCTACATGTGAAAAATCTAAGAACGACACTAAACTATCTTCTTATTTGGAATACTTATTCATTGGATGTTGGAGGAATTACCATATTATGAATCCAATTGATGTGCACGAGTTTGCACTCAACGGGACCAAAATTCATAAATAAGTAAACAGAGCTCTACTCAGATAAACGCACAATGGACGCTAATATTCAGAATCAACAAACCACAATCACATGTAAATAGATTAAGAAGATGGATACGGAGATAGATGTTTTGCGAATGTTGACTAAGGTGAACGGTGTTTCGCAGATATCCGTATGAACGTCAATGCCAAGATGAATCCTAATGGATTGAGATACTGGTCTTAAACCTAATTCTAGTGTCAACTTAGTTGGTATATACAAGGGTCCCATCGGTTGATTTATTGAATAATAATATTTTATTTTATTTTATTTTTTGAGAATTGACAACATGATTAGATTTTTTGGATCCAAACGCATGCTACTTTTCAGCGGGGAGAGCACAGGCAGCTTTACCTCAATCACTCTACCTTATCCTAGCAGCGACATCAAGGCGATAATAGTACCCACCAAATCACTTAGAGAACACATAAATTTTGCAGAAATAAAAAACAGAACGTGATATGGTGACGACTCCGAGATACAGTGACAACTATCATGTTAATTATAACATCCGAGCTTTGACCTTTTATGAATATACCCTTTAGTTGGGTCCCCCAACTGCTACAATCAAGATGTCTTCATCCACTTAGATTGGTCAGTTTTATCCCGAACTGGACAAGTTTCTAGGTTTTGGAGATTCATTATTACACTGAAAACTAAAAGTTTCTCCCTTACCCCCAAACTTAAATTTAACATTGTCCTCAATGTTTCTAATGAAAGTGAAACATCAAAAATATATGTAACAAGATGAATAAAGATGTAAGTTAGAAAGATAATACATGGGTGAAGCGTACAATCCTTCACCGGAGAATAAGATAGAAAATAAATCTTACGAAAACTTAATAATGTACATCAACAACCTTAATGGTCCATCAATCTAGGCAGGGTCCTCCAGAGGGATCTCCTCAATATCACCATGTACCAAAACTATGGGTTGCCTCCCATAGAGCGCTAAGTTTAATATCTCCAACTAGATATCGATACATGTTAGCATTAATCCTGGTAGACAAAATCCTTCGGTTCTGATTCTTCTACTGCATAATGGGTAACTCCAAAAATGGTTTCAACCTTTGACCATTAACCTTGAAAGTTTCTTCATTCTTAGGATTTTCAACTTCAGCTACACCATGAGGAAAAACAATTTTGAAAGTATATGGTCTAGACTACCGAGATCTTAATTTACTAGGAAAAAGATGTAGACGAGAATTGTAAAGGATAACTTTTTGACATGGTTCAAATGACTTTCAAATAATCGATTTATCATGAAATTTTTAGTTTTCTCCTTGTAAATTTTCGCACTCTGGTAAGAATTATTACGAGTTTCTTCTAACTCATTGAGTTAAAGTCTATGGTTATCACTAGCAGTAGGTAGGTCAAAGTTTAGCTGTTTAAGGGCCCAGTAAGCTCGGTGTTCTAATTCTGTAGGAAAATGATATACTTTAATGAAGACAAGTCCATACGTAGACATCCCAAAATGGAGTCTTAAAAGCGGTTCATAAGACATAGAGCTTCTACTAAACGTAAATACCAATCCTTCCTGGTAGGGTTTACGGTCTTCTTTAAATTCTGTTTGATCTTCCTATTAGACACTTTTACTTGGATACAAGTTTGTGGGTAGTAATGTGTAGAAACCTTATGTGTAATAGAGTATTTCTTCACGAGCACCTCGAAAGACCGGTTACAAAAATGGCAACCTCCATCACTAATGATTGTTCTAGGTATACCAAATCGAGAGAAAATGTTGTCTCTAACAAATTGTATCATAACGTGGACATATAGTAAATATTTATTAAAACGTAAAAGTTTCCACCAGAATTTACAAAGGGACCCACACAATCTATACCTCACACATCAAATACTTCTATTATCAATATAAGATTTATGGACATCATATTACGTCGGGTCAACTTACCTAATTTCTGACATCTCTCACAACTTTGACAAAATAGGTGGGAGTCCTTAAAAAGACATGGCCGATAAAGACCAGATTGCAAACCTTAGCAGTTGTTTTCTCAGAACTAAAGTGACCCCACAAGCTCCATAGTGACGGAAAGTCAGAATATTGGAGATTTCGTTGTCAGGGATATATCGACAGATGATCTGATCAGGGCAGTACTTGAATAAGTACGCATCATCCCAGAAAAAGTATTTAACCGCAAACAAGAATATAACTCTATCCCGTTTAGACCAATGGTAGGTATTTGACCAGTTACCAAATAATTGGTAATGTCAGCAAACCAGGATAACAGAGATGAAAAATAATTGTTCATCAGGGAACGAGTCAAGGATTGGTCTTTCATCATCTCTAGTCTCATCAAGGATACATGATGAATGGTCAGCTACTATATTTTCAGATCCCTTCTTATCAGGAATATCTAGAGTAAATTCTTGGAACAACAAAAACTATTGTTCGGCCGAGGTTTTGAGTCCTTCTTCAAAAGAAGACATTTGAGTGTGGCATGATCAGAATAGACTCTGTCCTTAGACCTTATGAGATATGATCTAACTTTCTTAAGCAAAAAAACGATGACTAACATTTTCTTCTCAGTGATTGCGTAGTTCAACTGGGCATCGTTTAGGGTCTTACTATCATAATAAATCACACTAGGTGCTTTATCATGTCACTGGATAAGGACAATACCAACCGCATAATCGGACGCGTCACACATGAGTTCAAATGGAGCTTTTAATCAGGCGGTTGGATGATAAGGGTAGAAGTTAACAATGATTTAAGCTTCTCAAAAGTTCCAACACATGCTTCATCAAATACAAGGCAATATCTTTAGAAAGTATGTTTGACAATGATAAAGCAATCTTACTAAAATCTTTGATGAAACAACGATAAAATCCAGCATCACCAAGAAAAGATCTAACATCTGTTACATCCTTAGGTGGTATTAACTTTGGAATTAGGTCGACCTTGGCTTTATCAACTTCTATTCCCTTAGCAGACACCACATTTCCTTATATTATTCCAGATTTAACCATAAAATGACACTTTATCCAATTAAGGACTACGTTCTTTTCAAAGTTAATACCACCTAAGAATATGGTGCAAGCATTTATCAAATGAAGAACCAACAACCGAAAAATCATCCATAAAAACCTTAAGAAAATGCTCCCACAACCTGAAAAGAACACGCCTATAAGCAAAAGGAACATATGAAGGCTGTTTTCTCTTGGTCTTCCATGGTTATATGGATTTGATTATATCCAGAATATGCATCTAGGAAATAATAATGGTTGTGACCAGCTAATCTTTCTAACATTGGTTCGATAAATAGTAAAGGAAAGTGATCTTTCCTGGAGACTGAGTTCAGGTTACGATAGTCCTAGCAGTAACGGCTATTTCTTCATCGCTATAAATAGGTAACTTTCAAACTCAACTTACCTCAAATTTTTTACACAAAAATTTCTCTTCTTCTCGATCTATTTCTCTTTCTCGATCTAATTTATTTCTTCTATTTGATCCAAATGGCACAATTAACCCAACTTGATTTAAGCAACACAACTTGATTTTTCCGGAGTAGTACTTGAAGGTGCCGTTGAGAAGATATGTGATAGATTCAAAGAAATAAGTAAGAAGCAAAGAAGTCTCCAAGTTTTGGATATCAACCAAGTCAAAACCGCAACCAAGAGAAGGCCAAGAAAGGTTAAAGGCAAGGAAAATCAAGGCAAAACAAATTTGAAGCCAAAGAAGAAGATAAACAAAGGAGACTCGTTCATGAGCGCATTGATCGAAGTTTAGTGAAATGAAGAAGATGAACAAGATGAAGAACATTGTTCCAAATTTTTTTTTTAGAGTCTTTCCAATTATTGTCTAGTTTTATGTCTTGTAAAATGACTATTTTAATTATATTGAAGTTTTTAATTTTGTGAAGTTTAATGAATTTGAAAAGTTGACGAATATTGTTGAAAATTAATATTAATTATATTCTTAAACATTAAAAGTATTACAAATATTTAAACTTAAAACACAAAATTAATATTAATTACAAATATTGAAATTACAACACAAACTGTTGGACAATATTGGGGAAAATATCTTAAAACCTCGAAACAACTTTCAAAATGGAATTTTTGCCCGTAGATGCATATTCCACACGACACCTTTGAAATTCCACCGTGGTTTCACCACTTCAAGGTTGGACCTCTCGCCAAGTAAAGCAACATACCTAGTAACTTCCCCGCTTAATTATACCGCGCCGAACCAAATCAAACACTACGATCGCAGTAGGTTCATTGTTTGTTCTTGAAATTTAAAAAATCCTTTCCCACAATAGTTGGTGATCAAATACGGCTCCATTGTCAAATCAATATAATTCCCGCAAATACATTCATCTTCGTAGCTTTGAATTTTAGGTTTCTCCTCACTTGACATCTCCTAATTTGACTTCTCCTAGTTTTTCAAGGTCTACAATCGCACGACAAGCGCTCTTCGATTTTGGATAATACAAGGGTTTGCCATGCACTCACCCGATTCATATTATCGCCCATGCTCTCTAAGGAACTGGAAGAGTGATGAAAAGAATTGGAGATTAAGAAATTTAGAGAGATTGAGAAATTCTTAAGAGATTAAGAAATTCTCGTGTGAGTTGAAATGAGATTAAAATCAGTATTTATAGAGGGGGAAATATTAGCCATTGGATGAAGATCCTGATGAGCGATTATCATAGTACCGGAGCGATAGCTCTTGACCGCCGACGATCAATGACCATCAACGACAGTTGACCATCGAGCGACGAAGACTCTATCGTCGCCGGAAACTGGCCGTGTATGCCTATATGCCAGAAAACATATTGGCATATGAGTTTGGCGATTTAGCATAC
>JAJJWW010008520.1:0-154290 GCA_023531295.1 Papaver armeniacum
GATTGTGCTTAATAAGTCCTTAACCCCCATCTTGGCGTGCATAACTTTGCAGCCATCTTGGCTCTTCCATTCACTCCAATTCAACATCAGCTTCTTCACTTTTAGCCACAACTCAAACCAGTCTGCAATTGATTCAATCCCAGCATTAAGACCATCTCAGACCCTTCATCTCAGTAATGAACCAACACCACCTGCAATCTGCTATGCATTCATCCTTGCATTGCCATACAGCTATTGTTCCTCATCCCTTCCAAAGATACGGTGCAATACACATCAATACCAACTTCAACCACCCGCCACTCAATTCTCGGCTCAAAACCAATTCAATTTGAAATAATTCCCGCACTTTATTTGCCATAGACGCAAGAGCAACACCAATTCCACCACCTACAATGCTTTACTCTTTGCATCATTATCTCCAGCCATCACCAATTACAGCTCTGCCTCCTTGAACTGCACCTGCAACTTCATCATTGCAACTCTATCTAGTCAAGCTCAATTTCATAACCACCAGTTCCATGATAATCACCAGCTCCACTGCCTGTAATCACCAGGTCCATAACAATAAGCATAACCAGCTTCAGACAATGCACACTTCAACACAGAACACCACCAGCAGTTTAGCTCTACACCCCCTTACACTGAACCTGGTAACCCATCTCAAACTACAGCCATTCTTGCCCTGTGAATCCTAACACATTTCACCATTTGTTGCATCTACTCTTGAATTGATCCATTCCTCATAACCTCACTGAACTGCAGCTCAAACAAATCCCATGACCACCTGTAATACCTTCCTATCTGCAGCTCAGCCATTTCCTTTGCTTCACTTCAGCCACAACTCAGGTTCAAAACTAAGCTCATAACCCTCTTCTCCATCTGTATTAGCCTGTACTCCAGCTTCCTTTCACATTGCAATTCATCAGAACTGCATCTGAATCTCAACAACTTTCCAGGCCATTTCATATCAACCTAACATTCATCTATTGAGAACCTGCAGCTGTACTCAGCTACACCAGCTGCATTATGTCGACAAACCCTGATCTGCAATCGACCCCAGTTCTCATCAGATGCGACCTCAATCCCCTGAAACTCATCAGCAAAACCATCTTCTCATTATTCTTCTCATTTATCAGCAGCATCAGTGTTTGTTTCTCAAATTCACAGCAGCACTCAAACCCCTATATCCATTCTTCATAACAGCAACCAATCTCAGACTCTCATCAATTTGATATCTCCCATTTCTAGAGATCGACAGTAACATCAACTCCAATCCAACACGTGTTCTTCATCTAACTCAGCCATTATCACGAATCCATCAACAGAAACCCATGATTCTTCATCCCCAGCAACACAATCAAACCCTGACTTCGGATTCATCTTCTAATAACAGCAGCAATGTCAACTTCAAATCATCCAGATCCCCTTTAACCATTCATTCTTCAAACCCATCTTCCAAAGTCGACGCTTCAATCAACAGATTCCCAATTCGAAACCCATCTCCCGGGAAACAACCCTCATCTCAATATCTTCAAATTAAACCCAATATCACCATCTCGATCTTCTCGATCTGTAGCAGCAGAATTCTTCCGTGATCCTCGTTCAAATCCCTTGTAAACACCACCGAGCTTCATCACCTTCTTCTCTGCAACATCACACTCAAAACCTATATCAATTTCCCCACCAACACTTAGCCGCACCATTTTTCCGTTTAACTCAGAGTAAGAGAAGTAAAGGCTAATGATAAACCAAATGATTTCCCTTCTGAATTTTAGGGTTCTTTGTAGGAATGGGAATGACTATACCCACTTGGGTGAAGTAGATAAGGGGGTACTCAGATGACTATAAGCACACACTCTTTAGATAATGGCCACCAATAATGTCTTTCCTTTTTTGCTTCTCTAGACTAAGCTGTATTGGTTGTCCCTCATTGGTGGCTTGGTTCGGCTCAGCTCCACTCCAAATAGAATTGTACGAGAAATGATGCTTTCACTCTTTTAGACAATATTTCTTCTTCTTTTGCTCCAGATGACGCCATTGCACCTAATAACTCAAAACTAGACATAAGAGATGCAATTCCCAAGGAAAATAGCAAAGAAAGCATAAATACTAGATATAAAATTAGGTGTTTTAAAACACCTATCAGGTCCCTAATAAGAAACAAGTTATCTAACATAGTTAGACTTATCGAAACAAGGTACAATTATTTTTGTTATAATTGGATCCTGATAAGTAACTGTAGTTGCAGGAAATCCTACAATACATCCATCACAAGAATTCATAATAATCAACACATCTTTAAGATCAACAATCACACTTTTTATTAATTGCGTTTGGGAATTTTACAAGAAGGAAATGAAATCAAGAATACAACTACTATTCTAGACTTTCTCTCTCCTCAAAACTCTCTTCCACTCTCAAAAAAGATCTCTCTCTACCTTAGGCCTGTTCGACTTTTTATATAGGACATTACATAGTGGGTGACAGCTAAGCTATCCTTTATTTTCGGATCTGGCTTGCGATATTCTCGCGAGTATATAAATGTTAAATTTCGCAACACTCCTAAATCTCGCTAAGTTTCCACACCTTTCTCATGTTTGGACTGTCGTCATTTGTTGCGTCATCTTTGTAACCAATCTGCGACATCTTCGCAGTGTATTGTATGAAGATTTCGCAAAGGTATTGATGTTTCTATATTCTGATCCTACATCTTGCCTCTTGTCATGTCTTCTCTGGGAAGAAGAGAATGATATGAGAATTAGTGTTTCAAAATGCCGCAACTGCTTATATTTCCATATTCTTCTGTATTGATACGGTTCTGTACTTTTACGCAGAATTTATTACACGTATCTCTTCTTACATTCATTTCTTGACACGTCCTTTTCAACCGTTATTTTTCAACCGTTCACGTCTACTCTTCGCATTAAATGTGCTTATCTTCTCTCTCTATATATTTCTCTATTTCTTCTCTTCTTCCTTTTTTTTTACTTTCCTTCTTATTTTTTCTGCAACTTTCTTCACTATTTCTCCGTAAATTCCGCTCCCGCTGCTGTAAATTTTCTTGTTTCTATTTCTTTTGATCTTTACTTTTTTATTCATTCCCATACTTAAGATGCCTCCAGTTGGTCGTAAATATGAAGCTTCTTTTGAAGAAGTTCAAAAAGATCTCAAAGAGAAGAGTTTCACATTAACCACTATTCCCAATCAAGGATCACCATCAATTCTTTCTGCTAAATTGTTTTCTAATCATCATTGTGATGATAAAGAAATCATAGTTTCGCTTGGTCAGATTCTCGTTGGTCTTCCCATTCCTCTCTACGACCCTAATCTTCCCTTGTTTTATGAAATTCTTGCTCATGCGAAGTTCTCGCGAGCCATTTACCAATTGAGTGAGGACTGCATTCGTTTAATCCTTGAATTCGCTAATCGTGGTGCCGGTAAAGGGTCTCTTTATCAAAAAGAAGCTAGGGATCCAAAATTTAAGGAGTTGGAAATACTCGCTAAGAAATATACAGTAGAGAGCTTCTATGAAAATTATGAATTCATACCCATGAAGAAAGATAGTACTCGCTGGGGTGTTAGTTTGAAGAGAAAAGATGACGTTGCTGATGATAAACTACTTTTGCAAGATATTGATTGGCATTCTGGCAAGAATAATATTCCTCGTCACTCTAAAGATGACAAATGGTGTGTCTTTCCGCTGGTTTTGAAGGGACCTTATATTTCAGGTTCAACTGTGCTTCCTGCGAATCTCGCTACTTATCAACCTTGGGTATTTAGTTGGCCCGAGAAAAATAAAGAGGTATGTCTTCAAACTTTGCTCACTTCATAATCTTTCATTTATGGTTACTTTCTAGTTCTCTAATTCTTGCGAAAATTTTAGATTGAAAAGTTGAGATCAAGCTACAACAAGACTGGAAAAGCTAGCACTTTAGCTGCTCTACGCTCCATCACGGATGAAGTAAGAAACATTTTTTTTTATACTTTTAACAATATTGTTGCCTCTGTTTCTTATCTTCATTTGTGTGCGAAGGTTGGTGTTGTAGTTGTTGAAGAAGAAGAATCCAACGTTGCGAAGACTAGAGGGAAAGGTAGATATTCTCTTCGCAAAGAGAAATCTGCTGAAGAAGAAGAAGGATTTAAGGTCGCGAAGACCAAAGGGAAAGGTAAAGGTTCTCTTCGCAAGGAGAAATCTGCTGCCCCACCTTCAAAGAAACGAAAAGTTCATTCTCTTTCTCCTTCAAATCTTCAACCTAGTGAAAGTTCCGACGATGATGATAATAATGATAGTTCTTTCGCAAGGGAAGATTTTCCACCTGAATCTTCAATGGCATAATTATCTAGCATCTTCTCTGACTCTATGCAAGGAATTAGGGATGATCATCTTACTAGCACATGTAGAGCTCTTGCGAATATCTGTGATGACCCTCTACTGGATGGTGATGATTCTCTTCATGGAATCTCCAGATCAGTGACTCCCAGCTTTCTGAATTCACTTGGTATCTTGGTATGCCTTCATTTATCTATCTCTTCATAGTTATGATTTAAAATTATATTATATCTTGACAGTTTCTTTAATTTCTTTCGCAGACTGTGAAGGCTTGTTTCGCTGTTGCCTCAGATTTGGAGAAAAGATGTAAGATCCTTGAAAAGAAGAATCTTCAATTTCGCCAAAGAATTGAAGGACTAGAGGCTGAAGCTATTGATCTTCGCGAGAAAAACAAACAATTAGAAGTTGATTCTTCTTCTCAAAAGGAAAAAATATCTAGTCTTCAGGATGCCAATAAGCAACTTTATGGTATGAAACTTTTCATTTTTCCTTTATTTTTATTTTATCATTATCCTCTCTCATCTAACTTATCATTTTCGCAGACGTTTATAATCTTTCTGATGAAGCCATTCTCCTTCACACATTCCCCAATTCTATGGATAATAATACCCTCCTTGAACACCTTAATAATTCCTTAAATAGTTTTTCAAATGACAAGATAAACTCTCTTCCTATAAATGAACTCAGATCCAAACTTCGCCTCTTAGAAATTGACCATAGATCCAGCTTGGGCTTAGCCAACCAATTTAAGCGTTTCTATCTTAATTATAAAGAGGAAATTAATGCTTTAAGAACCAAGATCAGTGATATCATAGATGATAAAGATCGCATCGCTAGACAAGGTGCTCAAGCGTTAGCGAAATTTCAAAAAACTCTTCTTGAGGTTCAAATTGAACGAGATGAATATAACCGCAAAAATGATGTACTTAGCAAAAGAGAGAATCAGATTCGCTCTCTTCTTCTCATAAATAATGATGACGAATTCGCTTGGGCTGCGAAAGTTCTAGATGACGCCAGAAATAATTTAGGTATAAATTTTAGTCTTCAAGCTGAGCACACGGCCTTGGTTAGGGATATGATTTCTGACAGAGAAGGTTGTTAACTATTCTTCTTTATGAATTGTTTATCTTTCATAAATTGTCATCAAGTTGTTGATTCATTGTTATATGTTCGCAGGAGCTGAAGAGAGATTTCAAAAAAGAATTGAAGAACTTGAATCTGAAAAGGAGCAGCTCGCAAAGGATCTTTCTTCTCGCAATGATAAATGCTCTAGACTGAAGAGTCAACTAAAGATTACTGTTGCGAACTTTAAGAATGACGCTATTCTTTTTCGCAATCAGACTATTAAGACGGTCTGCGATGAAAATAACATCCCTCATTCTACATATCCTTGCTTCTTAGAAGAAATCCCCAAGAATACACCTCCTCTGGATATTTATGACAGTGATGCTAGTGAAGAAGAGGAATCTAATAGAGGTGAAGGAGAAGAAGGATCTGATGAAGATGATGAAGAAAAGGAGTCAAACGAGAAATAGTTCTGTTCCTTCTTTCTCTTTTTGTAATATCTGTACATTCATTCTTTTAATCTCCAATCTTTGTAATCTTTTGCTGCGAATTTCTTGAATTTTCAAATGGAAGTTCTACCTTTTTTATTCCTTTCTGCACATATTAAAAAAGCAATTCTTTTTTTGCAATATGGTTAATCAATATATTATCAATCTTTCATTTTATGCGTGCGTAAATCTATCATATGGAGACAAATAACATATTCTTATTCTATTCATTCCCATACTTGCCTCTGTTATTTGTATTCAAATGAAAGATTAAGCAAGTCACTTTTGAATAGCAACATGTATTCATGCCTCAGTCTCGTAGCTGTTTCTGCTGAATTTTCGCAATCAGATATTTCTTGGTTTCTTCCAAGATTTTATTTTTTATTTTTCTCTTGTGTGGTCTTATTTTGCCTTCCTAGTTAAAGGTCTTATTTTGCCACCTCTTGTCATTGCGACAAAGTCGCAGGACGTCTTTACACTTTCATGTAATGACCCATTGATCTTGTCTTATCATTTTTCTAGTATTATTGCCTCTGCAGGATATTTTTCATGCGACAATATGACAGGCCTAAATATTCTTGCGAACATAAAGCCCCATGACATTGCCGTCTTGCGACGAAATCGCAGGACGTCTTTACACTTTCATGTATTGACCCATTGATCTCGTCTTATCTTTCTCTTTTGTATTATTGCCTCTTTAGGATTGCCGCAAAAATATGACAAGCCTAAATTTTCTTGAGAAAATAAAGCCTCATGACATTTGCGTCTTAAGACACTTATCAGCTCCCTAATGGAGGGTGCCGCCCTTATCTTTCCCCTGGTTGCCCCTTCAAGGAGGCGTACCTCTACTATACAAGGTTGGCTCCTCCCATCCGGTCTTAACAACAACCAGTTGTTATCGCAACCTCTTATCCCTTTTGCCTATAGGGCTTATGGTTACGAGACTGCACCCTAAGTGGGGTTTTCTTCGAGCCGAGTGCAGCATAAGTCAAGACTTGCCAAGAATGGCCGAGACGCTTCAAACGCCCCAGGCACCCTTGGCTCAACCGTGTACCTCGGCGCCTTGATCAGATGCCGCACTCCTTAGAAGAGACCCTCAGTCGTCCAACCTAAGTCATAAGCTTAGGTTGAAAATCCAAGGTACCTCTCCTGGATGGGCTTTATTGACCCCAAATCTCCATGACTCGGGTTCCAGGGGTGGTGTAACCTTTTCGCTGAGTCATGCAACAGGTACCCCCCTTCTATGACGCACTTTAGGTCTTACATTTGCCTCTTGCGAAATTTTGATTTCGCGAACTAGGGTGTACGCCATAGAAGGTTCGCCCCTTTCTGATTGTTTTGTTTCTTTTTCTGCATATCAGCTCTTTTGTAATTTCGCGATCTCATCTTTATCATTCATAATAATCTGCATATCAGCTCTTTTGTAATTTCGCAATCTTATAATGATCTGCATATCAGCTCTTTTGTAATTTCGCAATTTCATCTTTATCATTCATAATAATCTTTTTTTTTTTTTTTTTTTTTAAGATCAGACAATATATCTTTCTTTCTTCTCTCACTCTTACTTTTGCAGTCATAAAATCAACAAATACATTCACTCTTTAACTCTCTTACTTCTGCTACTTTCCGCCTCCGCATTTTTGAAATTTTCTACTATTTTCTTACCTTTTGCGAAATCTTCATTGTTTCTTGTCTTCAACATGCATTGGTTTCGCAACATTTCTTGTTCTCTCTGTTCTATTGCATCTACCATCAATTTTTCACCCCTTTGTTTTTCCTTGATGTTATGTTTCCAATTCTTCCTTTTCGCAGCTCTTTCTTCGCAAGATTCTACATCAATTTCATAACACTTCTTTCCTTCAATCAAATCACCCTTTATGATGCCAATACCACTGGGATGAGGGAACTTAATGTATTGATGAAAAGTTGATGCTACACCTAAGATCCCATGTAACCAAGGTCGTCCAATTAATACGTTGTATGGTGATTCCACATCGACTACACAGAACAAAATTTCAGAAGACAATCCTTTTAGTGGAATTCGCATATTGATTTCCCCTTTAGGCTTATTGGCAGTACCATTAAAACCATAGATTTTGTAAGTTGAAGGTATTAGATCTTCATCTTTTTCTCCCATAGTTTTATAAGTATGATAAAAAAGGATATCAACGGAACTTCCAGTATCGATTAAAACTCTGTTGATTGCCCATGAATCTTCAACTTCATCATCTTCATCATCGCTAGGCTTTGGATTAATCTCCAATTTTACCACTAATGGGTTATCGTGCATTTCTCCACCCTCAGGTACTTCTTCCGCGGTGAAGGAAATAGTATGCTTTTGCCATTCTTTTAGTGGCGATGCCTTCGCAATGTTCATTATTTCTCTATCATCAGCATCCCTTGCGAAAACCCTGCTTAGAATGTTATCATGAAAGTATTCAATTGTTTTGTACGAATGTACAATAGAGTGACAAAACATATTCTTTGCCTTTGCCCCAACTTCTATTACAAATGTTTCTCCTCCTTTTGTTGTATTTACTCTGCGAGCTTCTGGCGGCGGCGGTAATGGTTGAAATTGAGGTTGGTCTTTTAGAAAATGATTTAGTTTCCCTTGATCTATCATTCTGAGGATGATTCTTTTTATATTTCTGCAGTCATTTGTTGTATGTCCATGAAAATGGTGATAAGAACAAAATTCATGACTTCTTTGGTTTGGAGGTGGTTCTTTTCCCATGTTCCATGGTGTTGGTATATTTTCCATCAAGATTATAGCTTCCCATATTTTCTCCACACTAGCATTCAGAGGTGGCATCTTGATTTCTTCCCATATTATCTTGTGGCTTCCTTGTCCCCTATGATAGTTTTGTCTTTGACCTCCATAAAATTCTTGTGGTTGATCAAGTCTTTGAATCTTATTATTCCCACCACGTCTATAGAAGTTTCTCTCCCTTTCAAATTCTTCTTGATCACGACTTCCCATAGCTACTAATTTCTGCTGACTATCACTTATTATCTTCTCTTGTTGTATGTGTGAATTGCTCGCCATTGTGTTTATCAGTTTGGGTAATATGATTGCATTCACTGCATTTGAACTTGTGTTCGCAACTGGGTATGATTCCATATCATTTTGTTTTTCTTCAAGAGTAATATACTCTTCTTGAAATTCTCGCAGCTCAGTCATTGTGATTGTATTCTTGATTCTAAAAATTGGAATATACAACAAATTGGTTGCGAACATCGCGTTAATGAATGATAGAATGAGATATCTCTCATCTACACGGCCAGCCATTTCACTACACATTGTCCTCCACCTCTTGGTTAGATGCTTCAAACTTTCGCCAATTCTTTGCTTTAGTCCAAATACATCTTCAATGCCTGGTCGCGAAGAGTTGTTACTTATATACGCCCCTAAGAATGTAGCCTGCAAATGGTTGAAAGATGTTATAGTATTCTTTGGTAAACCTTCAAACCATTTTAAGGCCTCTCCCATTAAACTTGATGCAAAATATTTGCACATCACAACATCGTGGCACTACACCAAATTCCCGGAATCGTAACAGCAATTCGTAATGGCTTATGGGGCGTTACGAATTTCCCGTTACAAATGCCCGTTACAAAATATTAGTAACAGGCTGAAGCCGTTACTAATTTTCTAAAAATTCGTAACAGGGCTAAGCCGTTACAAATTTTTTTTAGGCGTGCCAGTCACACGCTTGGTCACACCAGGGTGGTAACACCTTTAGATTATGCGTGTGCCATTCACATGCGTGCTATTATATTTCATCTTACACCGTATATGCCTAAGGTAACATCTCTACCCTTCATTCTAGTCTCGAGATGCATCTCAAAAATAAAACCCTAAATTTTATTCCTACACCATATTTTTTTTTCATCTCTCTCTCTTTCTCTATCTGTTTAACTCCGCCTCTTCGTCCCTCTTCGTCCCTCTTCCACTCTCTCGATCTCTCTACACAGTGAGAAGATACAGAGACTCAAAATCCTGAAAAAAACAAGATCGAAGGAATCTCATTCATCTTCCTCTTCTTCTTCTTTTTCCTTATTCTTCTTACGTTCTTTGTTTTTATGCTTCTCAGAATGAGAAATTTTTCATATCAATTAAGAAGAAATCTAGGGTTTCAGTCGAAGAACGAGAAGATTCGGATGAGGTTTGAATGGATCTGAAATTGAAGATGGGTTTGATTCAGATGAGGTTTTCGGTTTTGTGGATTGTGAAATGAAGTTGAGGATCTATATCTTATCTTACAGGAAAGAAGGAGAAGAGGTTGATGCTGCTACTGTTAAACAGATGAAATTAGGAATTAGGGTTCCTATATCTGTTGTTACTGATAATTTTAGAGGGGGTTCGTGGAATCAAAATATGTAGTTGTTATGGTTGAAGATCGAATATGGAGGTTCTAGTGTTTGCCATTGTTAAAGGAAGAACGGATTGATGAAGAAATTGAGTTCAAAGAGAAAAGAAGATGAGTTTGAATTCAGAGGTTTGTGCTAAAGGGTTCTGCTGGATTTGTTTTGAATCTCAGGGTATTTTTTTTAATTCTTTTGATTAATATCTCTGTTTATGTTTTTGGCCTTTTTGGTAAACCCTAGTCTAATTTGTGATCATGGATTTTGAATTTAGGAGTCTGATTTGGTTAGTTAATACACAAAGTGTTAATGTATTTGAATTATTATGACAACAAGAAGACATCAATTTTATCTCAAAACAAAGCTAAGTATTCTTGCTCTATTAGTTGCTTCTATTGTATCCATATGGTTTTAGTATTATTATGCAAGTAACTGTTGGTAGTTCTATAACATTCTTGTTTGAGAATTCAGGTAGAAATCCAAAGCAGCTGGAAAGATGAAAGTTTGGCAAGGTTATGCACATGGTGTGGTTGCTTTGGCCTTATGGTTCCGCTGGGAAACAACTTTTGAGGTTTTACAATGATGAGTTTGAGGTTCGAGACTTTGTCTGTTATAATTTGTTTCTATCTCAAATTCAAGGTCTTCGTAATTAGCATTGGTATGAACCTTGCACCTGAATTGTGCAGTTATCATCAAGGAGAATATAAGGAGGTGGAAATACTGGAAATGCGTTAACTTGTGTTGCTCGCCTGGGACTGAATTCTGGCTTATTTGAAAGATACTCTACTCATATCCCCATTCCGAGTTTGAATTACCAAGACCTTATGCTGGTATGCTTCTTGTGAGTGAAAGCATATGAGTTATAATCGTTTACCTCATAATTTAACTTGACCAGTTAATAGGCTCACTGCATCTAGTTCTCGAGCCTTTTTGAGAGCTATTCTTAATTCCTGTAACTGTCTTGTAGCTTATTTGGACATAACTTGTCCCGTAGCTCATCTGGTAGTGTTGTTTTCTAATTAAGTACATAACATTGAAATGAAGGAAATTCTACTCAACTTCATAATGGTGCACCTGCATTCCAAGTTCAATCCGTACGAGCATGACTTTGTCTGTTGATTGGGTAATTCTTGAGACTCTGCTGGGTGTTTTGTATTTCTATGGTTTTTATTTGGTTTCGTTTCAAGGTGCAGCTATTTTTCTTAGTTCTCACATATTTTTATATTCTGTATTGTAGCCAATGCAATAACAACTGAACACAGAGTTGATTTAATAAGCATAACTGGTTCAATGCTCATATCTAAGGTAGGATTAAACCTCTTATGAAATTGGTTACACTCCTTTTCTAGTTCTTAGAAAATGATTCTTTTTAGAGCTTTTTGATTTTGGACTTGATAGGAAATTTTATTTGTTTTTCAGTCTAATCCTTCAATCAGCTGTGATAATACATCCACTACTTTTATTAGCCTCCCATGTCCTGATTTATTCATAACTTCCTAGATAATTAACCGATTTTATGTTCTGATTTGCCTTCGAATAATTGGATGTGGAAATTTGAGACCACATTTGGTTTAGACAATGGCATATAATAAAGATGTGATGGAAATCATGTTTGAATCATAGTAGGTAAAGGTTATAAGAAAACACACACCTTAAAGTCCTCACTGTGACTTTTCTTTCGATTTTGCTATTGCATATGGCTCAAAGTAACTTGTGTGATTAAGAAGTCTATTTCGTGGTGATTTTCTTATTGTTCTTTCTTTCTTTTTTTTTTCTTTTTTTTTCCTGCCGCAGTTGAAAGATCTTAGCATGTTGCTTCCAGCTTTAGTGTGAACCTGCTTCAGTCAGTTACATCTTCAAGCCTAGATGGTGAATATAATTTTAGATTCCTAGATGGTGGTGCTGTAATGGCTTAGTCAAACATCTTCAAGCTCCCCCATTCATTTCAGACATTTAATCAGCTCCTAATTAAGCCTTTCGAAAACGAGAGCAAGATCTTTTTCTCTTAGACCACTAGCTTTCAAGGTAATAAAGTTTATTCTTCGCTAATAAGTAATAACACAATTCAGGAAACTGATTTCCTTAAATATTATTCATTCATGACGGTTGAGAAGTCAGGGATTTTGATGGTTTAGTCACGATGACCTGAATTTCTTGAAGTATGTTTACTTCGGTCCCAGACACAACTCCCTTGTACTCATATATTCTTTATTTGCATTCATTGTTGTATAACCTGAAATTTCTAAAGTTACAAATCGCTGAATTTATCTTATCCTTTGCATATCTTTGAAAAAATTAAGAACCCAGGTTCGATTGTAGAATCCCGTATATCATCTAGATGGGAGCAAGCAGCTAGTTATGGATGGGTATGAGCTGAAACAGATGGTGGTGACCATGGCAAGCTGCAATGGACTAAAATAGATGTATGTGAAGGATACAGTTGCAGGTAGAAGCTTGTGTGTTTTGGGAGCAAAAGCCGATGCTGCTAGTAGAATCAGATGTTGCAGTACATCTGAGATGAAATGAGTGGTTATTGGTGGGTTGTTGAATGCTTGAGATGATGTTGCTGCAAAGAATAGCTTAAGGAAATGGTCGCAATCATGATGAAGCTGACTTGGAATTGTAGGTGCATGAGATCACTAGATTGAGTTTGTAGAAATTTTCATCGATTTTACTTTTGATTTGGTGTTGAAATTTTTTGAGTTGGGTTTGATTCTCTGCAGACGAAGTCATTTAATTAGGGTTTGATTTTCTTTTAACAGGTAATCGCAATTTAATTTTTCTCAAATCACTACTTAAGTTAGGGTTTGATTTTGTGGACATGGATTTTGCTTTTTAGTTAATAGTGGATTTGTTTTTGATTTGCAGAGGAAGCACTATTGGTTTTTGACTAATGATGGTAATTGAGTTTTTGAGGACTTATTTGAATCTACAATCTGAGATTGTGCCTAATACTTTGAAGAAATATGCTCAAACTGGGTAGAGCACGACAGGGTGATCGCCCTAGGTAAGATTTGTTGATGTCGTTTTTTGGATTTGATGTGTTTGTAGCATTTGATTTCTTCAACACAAACTCTTGCAGCTCCAGCATAAGTACTGACCTCTTCTCTTCTGCAAATAAATGCAGCTGTTCGGTAGTCAAATATCTACACTGAAAATTTATAGCCGCCAAGCATCAGTAGTCAAATATCATTTCAGCATTTATATGTAGTGTGCACCACTTGTGTTGGTAGTTTCTTTTACAACAAATTTTGACTCTACAAATGTGAATTTCTTTGAATTTGACAGCGCGGTGACTGAAGACAAAGACATACATATGTTTACAAGGAAGAAAAACTTTTAGTGGCAGTGGTCAGACTTGGTCACATGGATGTAATTGAACTATTATGGAAATGTGCAGATGATGCCGATGATGATAAGTTTCTACAGGAAACATCTGAAAAGGGAGATCCACCAACAGGGTAATCTCATCTTTAGGAACATTTTGTTTCAGTTGACACAAACTAGGTCACCCATCCATTTATGAACTACAACATAGAACATTGTATGTCAAGTCACACAAAATTGGGTCTCATGATCATCTTAGTATGTTTGCTGTGGTACCTGTATACATTTGTATCGGATACTCATAATTTTTGTTAACTTCAATTGCAGTGGCTATGGATTGAAGATGCGTAGCTGCTGTCGCTTTAGATTCCATTCGCTTCACCAATTCTGCTTCAAATGCAGTAATCTGCGGCATGAGAAGGCTGTTATGTGAGTCATGTTTTTGTGCATGTTAGTCTGCGACATGAGAAAACTGAGAAATAGGTTAGGAACCTAAAGACTGTTATGTGAGTTCTGCATATGTTAGTGTTATCTTATATGCCCTTTAAGTTCTAAACAGATATTGTATGAGCTTTAAGCCACTGAAAACTTAGAATTCTCATAAGTTTCCAGTCCATTGTATTCCCTCAAACATAGGAATTCTCTGAAGTTGTTCTTGTTGAAAGAATAAGACTAATTATTGTTGTTGAATGCGTGACTGATTTTGGTTGAATCGAATGAAAGATTTTTGCAGGAAATTATTTTTGAATTCCGGCATATTCCCGGCGGACTGAGCTGTCGGTCAATATTGACCTGGTCAATAATTTTGACCAGGTCAAGGTTGACCGACAGTAATTTTTTTGATGTTACGAAAAAGTTCGTAACGGCTCTAAGCTGTTACAGCAGCTCTGTTGCAAAAAAAATTCGTAACGGCCGTGAGCTGTTACCACGTGGCAAATTCGTAATGGCTCAAGCCTGTTAAGAGGGCCGTTACAAAAAAAATTCGTAACTGCCACAAAGTCGTTACAAAAAAAATGTAACACCCACTTTTGCAACAGGCGAGGGCCATTACAACCCGTTTTAGTAACGGCCTGGTTCTGTTTCTAATCCCAGAATTTGGTGTAGTGTGGTTTTTCCATTGTAGCATACATCTCACATAAGCTTTGATGTGTTGTACTGCACAAGTTGTTCCGTCAAAAATGCTAGCTAACGCATGTAGATTGCACTTTGTGGGTATTCCTCCTAATTGTACTTCTTGTGTGAATGGAGTTTTCGCAGCTTCTTCTATAGCTTCGTCCAGTTGTCTCCTACCTCCTTCTCTTTTATTATTTAACATTCCCCTCATTTCCGCTAACTCTCTCAAAATTTGTTCATTTACACCAGAATTTGGATCCATTGGTCTTTTTAACTCCGCTTCTCTTCTTCTGCGTTCACATCTGTTTTGACTTTCTTGTTCATCATTTTCTTCTTGTCTTTCCCTGTGATTTTCTCTTTCATTTCTTTCATGAATTCGCACATGATTATACTCCTCATTTTCGTCTCTGCGATTTTGTTCATTCCTCCTCAATTCTCTTCGTCGCTTTTCAGCTCTCCTTTGTGCTCTATAATATTCTTCATTGATAGTACCATTATTGCGATTTGGTTCACGCCTTCTTTCTCGATTATCATGATTGTTCTGGCGAACTGCTTCTTGGAACTCTTGTTCTTCTATATCTTCTCTCAGTTTTTCCCTTTCGCAAGCTAGACGTGCTTGTTCAGTGTAATGTCTTTCAATTTCATCTTCAATTATTTGTTGATTTCTTTGAGCTTCTCTCCCATGTAAGATTCTCCTTCCTTCTTCTTGATTTTCTTCGCCATCTTGATTACTTCGTTCCTGACGTTGTCTATTTCCCTGATTTCTGTTGCTTTGTCCATTTTGAAGAATTTCACCACGTTGAATATAACGATCTTCCATTATTTCTCTTCTTTCACGACGTTCTTCGTCTGGGATTTGTACTTCCTCTCGAGTATTTTCATTAGCATTTTCTACAGGCGAATTTCGTCTTATTTCTTCTCTAACTGATCTTGAACTTGATCTTGTAGTGCTTCTTGACCTTCTACTTTGTAATCTCATGTTTTCCATCCTTAACTCATGATTTTTCCTTGTCGAATTTGCACGTTCTTCTGCCTCTAATCGCATTTCTTCGTGTATTCTTTGCCTCAATGCTTCTAACGCTCCAATCTCCTCATTTCCATGAATTATTCCTCCATTTGATTCTTGGTCTCTCTCCTCTCGCCCATTGCTTCTTAATTGTTGTTCTTCTTCCATTTCATCTACGGAATCTGATCGCCAAGTATGCACACTCACTCTGTCATAATCCACAATTCTACTTTGTATTGGTGTACGTTGAATCGGTTGTTGAACTTGATTTTCTCCATTATTCCTTGTGTTCATTCTTGAAGATTCCTCAATTTCATCTCCCTCTTTTCCAGCAAGCCCCCTACTCCTTCTAATAGTTGTTGGTTGTTTTGATGCATGTCTTCTTCTAGTCATTTTTCAATCTTAATGAGTTGTTGAAAATTATATGAAATTCCTTTCCTATTACTCCAAATTCTTTCAAATCACAATATCAATCTTCAATCCTTGTTTCTAGCGCCATTATGTAGTTGCAGGAAATCCTACAATACATCCCTCACAAGAATTCATAATAATCAACACATCTTTAAGATCAACAATCACACTTTTTATTAATTGCGTTTGGGAATTTTACAAGAAGGAAATGAAATCAAGAATACAACTACTATTCTAGACTTTCTCTCTCCTCAAAACTCTCTTCCACTCTCAAAAATGATCTCTCTCTACCTTAGGCCTGTTCAACTCTTTATATAGGACATTACATAGTGGGTGACAGCTAAGTTATCCTTTATTTTCGGATCTGGCTTGCGATATTCTCGCGAGTATATAAATGTTAAATTTCGCAACACTCCTAAATCTCGCTAAGTTTCCACACCTTTCTCATGTTTGGACTGTCGTCATCTGTTGCGTCATCTTTGTAACCAATCTGCGACATCTTCGCAGTGTATTGTATGAAGATTTCGCAAAGGTATTGATGTTGCGATATTCTGATCCTACAGTAACTAAGTCAATTCTGATCTTAGTTTGATTTATCAAAATGAAGGAAAATTACTTGCAGTAATTGTTCCTTGGTGATAGGCTAAAACAAATTACTTTGATAGTTTTGATTTTAGTGTTACTTATCAAAAATTGTATGCTAGACCTCCATTTTGCTTAGACTCTTGTAGGCGCAAAGTTACGGAACTGTGTAACGAATAAGTGTTTGCTTGATACCAATTATACGAAGTTGCGAGATTATTCAAAACTGGACTAGGTCTCGAGGTCTTTTTTCCAGGCAGTTATCCTCTTTAACAAAAGTGTTGTGTTTGTGTGCTTTTACTATTTCTTATATTATTATAAAAGCATTGTTCTTACGCTTATGCTTGAAAGTCATTAGATTTATAATATTTTTGGTGTACTCAGTACGTTATCCATTTTCAGAATCTCTAAACTTATACACAAGAATATGAAGGAAGTAAAAAACAAAACGCAAACAAAGCAGAACGAAGGGGGAATCCAGGGATATTAGCATGCTATAGAATGATTTGGAACAAAAATTCAGTACTCTTTCATAGACGAACCAGAAAATTCAGCCCCCGATGATGTTTCCGTGCAAGTCGAAACTCCCTGATGCGTCACTTGTAAGTGAAGTAACATGGGGTCGTAAAGATTCTAAACTCACCGGGAAAATACACGTCGATTTTGTAATATATGTCCCTATTTTAAGGGTATTTTAGTCATTTTACTTAAAAGGGGTATTTTCATCATTATGCATTGTTGATAATTTGGTCATTCAAGTTTAAAATATGTGTCTGGTTACACTAATATTTATTTTCTATTTATTTTGATGCTTAATTAATTAATGTATTAGCATTGTTAAAAAAAAGAAATAGACCAAAAGAACATTTGAAAGTTTTCTTTTAATTTATTTGGGCCCAGTAACTAGTTAATTCAAGTGGGCTTTTGACTTGTCACTTTATGCAGTAAAAATTTATAAGTTGCTGATTAGAAATTTTAGTTCGACAAAATTAAGGTTAGCCTTTATTAGCACGTGTCACTATTCAATTGGCTATTGTTTCATGGAGAATTCTTACTGTGAATCTAGTTTGCATTTTGTTAACAAAATCTTTTGTACGCGTAAAATAGTACGACTCTTTAACTTGGACCGAGTTTTTATCAGAACTAGCTTAGGATTACTTTTAGTGCCAGATGTGACGACACCATTCGTTGATAGTTGTTAGGGTTAATGAAATTTGACTATAAATATGAAAGTCGCTTTAGTCGGTCAAGGAGAGAGGATAATTTCTTCTGTTCGGTTACGTTTCAGTAAAAGGAAGAGAAAAAAAAAATACGTTTTAAGATTCTTTTTGGCATATCACATAAATCATCTAGGATAGTAAGGGGATTCTTTAGCACCGGTTGGATTAAAGATTTCAGATTGGTGTTCATATTGCTAGCGTTTGAGGTAGGCGCAACACAAACAAAATTCTATTTATTTAATTTCTTTTATTTGGGTGTTCTTATTTAAATCAATGTTTATATTATTTTTTTTATCAATTGGTTAATATGTGGTGGTTTTGATTGAAGTCAGTTGTTAATAATGATTTTTTTTTTGATATTGTTGTATGAGAATGATTGTGATTTGGGATATGGTCCATGGGCAGCGACCCCTAAAAGTCTTTAGGCTCCCTTGGCGCGAGCAGATTTGGGCTACGGTCCATGGACAGCGACCCCTAAATACGTTTTGATGGCGAGTTATCTTTGTGGCTCCCTGGGGCGAGCGGATTGATTGAATTTATTGATGTTTATGGATGTTCTGTTTCCATGTGTTTGCGGTGTTGTTAATCGTGCTAGTAGTTTTTAAAATGAATTGAAAAAAATGTTTGCTTAAAATGTTTTGTTGCTTCTTTTCCTACTGGGTGTCACAACTCACGTCATTTCATGACGAAAAATTCCAGATTTTATGGCACCACAAGGAGCTAATGGCGGAAAAGCATAGAGATCGGTTTTGGTGCTTTAATTAGTAGTTGTCATAGGATTTATGATAGGAAAATTTTAATAAAATATCATCAAATTCTTTTAGATGATTTTTACTGAGTATTTATTGATTATTAATACTTTGGAGATTATAGGGTTAAGGTATAACCAATTAAACAATGTTTTGTTTAGAAAATTCTATTTGATTGAACAATGAAAATTTCTGAGTCATGTCAGTTTGACTATTAATGATAATTATTTTATAATATATTTATGCCTGAATATTTTATAGTATGCGAAAAACTCACTGTTAATGAAGTGGTTAAAATATTAGAATTTTCTGAGTTCCAGAAGTATTTTTAAAACAATTGTTTCTCGCTGTAAGAAATTCAGACGTTTTCTGACAGATTCAACTATATTGAAGTATTCTTGTTTAAAACTTATTCTATGGCATATTTTAGGCTTTCGTGTCTTCTGTAAACTTGAATATCTTTCTTTTTCCTTTTTAAAATGGTAAACTAAACATGATTGGAGTTGTGAGTGATTTTATACGATTTTTATAAAATGGACTATCTCTGTTTTTCTTTTCTGCAGTTCTGGTCAACTACGCGTTTGACTGTGGTCAAACAATCTTACAGATAAACTAAAAATTATATAAAATTTATGAATGGAACTATACTAAGTTAGGATTTAGAATGTATAATCATAATAATTTTTGGATTTAAATTGGGTTCAGTAAAATTCTTGGAGTGAACTGATGTATGTTTTTGTTTTATGTTTATTCCTCAAAAATGTGACTATTTTGGATTGAATCTGGAAATTTTAACGGTGAAATTATGTTTTATGCTAAACTAGAGTTTTCTAGGGTTCATGTGGATTAAAAATCATGTCAAAGTAACGGTTAGATCTTACTAGAAGAATTTTTATATATCCGTTGCGACAGAGTTTCTAAATTGAACATAAATTAATTAAGCCCATATAAATTATATAATGAGCTTGGGCTTAGTAGCCGGGATTCGGCTATGGTATCGAAGTAGCACTTCGGGTTTTCGGGCATGGGATCCAGGTTGGATCCGGGCACGAAAATCGGGGTGTTACAGATTTTCTTTTTCAAGAATGCTTCTCAAGCACATGATGCCTTAACACATAGCTTCTGAACCATTCCTACTTACCCTTGTTATGCGAATGGTACAAGGATGTAAAGGCTAATTCTAGTGCATCTTGTATACATCACTGACTTTCGAATACTTTCTAGGCATAAGTCATTGGTTTGACTAGCACATAGGCCATTGCAAGCCTAATTCCAACTTCATTGCGCACTAATCTTGCTCGTGACAAGGGTGCATCAGTCAGTCACATGCCATTCTTTCCTTGCATCATCCTTGTGATACAAGTTGCTTATGCAAGCTCACGTAACTTGCATAGCGGTTTAGCTTCATTTCCTGGCCACACCCAACCCGTAATTGGTGCATACTTACATCGTGTAGCTTGATATGAATGAATAACATCCAAGGAGTGTACTGCAATTATCTCATCAAATATGGAAACAATCATCTCTTCCATCGTATTACCGAGCCAAATGATATGAGCTACTATAATGCCACAATCATCTCGAAATTAAATGATACAAGCAACAAATTGTCAGACAATTGATGCCGCAACACATTGCGGCTGCGTACATAAGCACAGACCATAGTTGTTGCGTACATAAGCACAGACCGTGGTTCATCCACGTAGGGACCATCAAATAAATTCAACTCGTGTTGCAAGGAAAAATCCAAGAAAATCCTAGTCCATATAGGCCAAAGGGTCTTCCACAAATGATGCGCAAAAGTGCGCATCATTGACGTTTTTTTCCGGAATGCATCATAGTGGTGCATTATTGGTTTATCAACGTAGAATGATGATGCCTACACATTATGAAGCTCTTTCTCGAGTAAGTAATACAATATAATGATGCCTTCACATCGTATATGCTTCACCGTCCAAGCTTTATAACTTAGGGATGTATCTCCACTTAATGCACCTTTAACCAACACCCCTTCCTTATATATGTCTTACTGGCATTTCTACAACTAGAAAAAGGGAGAGGACATATATATACCCGTTGGTGGGGAATTTTTGACGAAGGATTAGATCGTATGTATACTCTGACTCGGCTTCATACGAATATATAAAATTTAGATTTTATAATTTAGACATGAAAGCTCTTGTTACGATGATCTCTGACTGATCATGTAGCTTCTTCATAAGGGAAAACATGTAACGACTATATTATAGTCTCTCATCTAAGCTTTCGATATTCTACGCATTTCATTATTTATATTGTGCAACTCAGTATTCACTTATGTATGTATTTGAGAATGATTGGACAGGTTCTAGATTGATTGCCCACTAGTATTGAGCAATAATGCCTTCTGGATGTCACTAATCTTGTTGTACTATTTCCCTCCAGGTATTCCCTGACTACACACACTACAAAAATAGGTCCTATTAGTGAGGTTTTTTTTTTAGGGGCGTCACAAATAGTCACTATTTGTAAGGGTCTTTTGACCAACTGTAGGAAATACTAGGATTAGTCAAAGGGGTAGTTTTCTTCCGTCGGTTTCGGGCTTCCGACAAAGTAAATCATTTTCTGGTAGAATAATGGTTGCGGTTTCTCAGCCGTCACAAATATTTTGAGAATTGGCTCCATTTTTTTTGGCCTCTCCCGCGTGTATTTTGACCAAAATTTTAAAAAATAAATAAAGATCTTTTATTTTATTCGTTTTTCTCCAACCTTATCTGCTTAACTCAAACATATCTGGTTTTATTTCACCTTATCTTTTCCCATTTTATTCTCCGCTGAAGAACCCATTTTTTCCCTGCTGAAGAACTGAGGTTTGCTCTCGCCTTTTGCTACCATCTCGTTCAATTCGTCTCTTCTCTTCCGTCTCTATTCTGTTCTCGTCCATCTCTTCTCTGTTGTTCCTAATGGGTTTTTAATTTTCTAAACATTACTTTTAATTTGTTGTTGCTTTCTTTTGCAGAAAAAGGAAGCTTTAAGGAACTAACTATTAAGGTGAAATTTGAGGAACTAGGAGTCTTATAAAGTGAATCCATTAATGGGTTTTGTTCACTTTTCTAATTTCTAGGGTTTTTTTCATTCTTTGTTACTTATAATTTTTTGTTTCTTTTTTATGCAGGATCTAAAGGAGGAAGCTTTAAGACCTACCAGAGTGTTTTAAGATGAAGATTTTGATTGAGAAGAAATTTTTTTTTTTTTTTTTGTTTTCAAATTTCAATTTCATTAATTTTCTTTTTAAATCGTCCATCTCTTCTCTTTAATTTCAAATTAAATTTCTTTTGTTTTAAGGGTTTATGTGTTAGTTTAGTTTGATGTATTTTTTGTAGTTTCAAGTAATTTATTTTTTGTTTGATTTTTAGTTGTAGAAATCCTTCTTTTAAATTGTTACAGCATTCACTTAAGTCTTAATGGACTTGATTTGGAAGATAGTTTTGATTTAGGTTCTTTTAGTGATGCTAGAGTATAGGTTCATTTGATAAGACTGCTGGTGGAAGGAGTTGAACTGATGTGTACCTATTAAGTATTCTAAAAGGATCAGAAGCTAAAAATCATAGGATGTGGTAGCCAGCAAGTAGTATTACTGCGCCTAGTAATGTCCCTCTATCTATTGTTGTAGATTTTGTTCTCATGTAAATTGGTTCAGTGGACATATTGGATACACTAACTAATTTTTTGGTAAGTTCAGTGGGTGATAGAAAACTGAGAGTAAGAGAAGTTAAATGATTTCTACTGTAGTTTTTTTCTTGATGCTTGGGTGTACTAGTAAGTGATGCTTCGTCTAATAGTATGTGAACACTTTGTCCAATATGGACATGGTTAAGGTCATTCCTTTAGCTCAGAACAGTGGTGTGGTAGTCGATTCAACATCGCCTTCCTTTAGGAATGGAGAAGCTCAAAACACAAGCAATGATACAGAGCGCACATATTATGGAATACTTATAAATATAATTGAGCTGACATATAGACAAGGTTGCTCATACGTACTGTTCGAGTGGAATTGGGCAAACGTGGTGAATAATTCAGGCAGAACAAGGACTTCGGGTTTGAAGACTGATAACTTAGGGTTTGTGCTTGTGAACTTTAACCATCTCTTGGGGACACAACGGGAGGAGCCTTATGTGTTGGCCTCTCAATGCAAACAATTTTTTTATGCCGAAGGCCATGTAGAACCTGAATGGGATGTTGTGCTTAGGACTAAACCTATGGATATTTTTGACATGGGTGATTATAATCCTGATAAGCTACTAGATAATTTTCCAGTAGGAAATGTAGTGAACAATGAAGAGCATGAAAGTATTGGTCTTATAAATGATGGGAATGGGGTGGTTGTTGATGCTCCTACAAGAACTAGCAGTCGACAAATATGTGTTAAATAAGAGGAAGAAGAAGCAGAAGAGGAAGAAGTAGAAGTAGAAGAAGACGCTGACAAAGAAGTAGAGTCAGAATAAGAGGAATATGTGGATGGGTTTTCAGAAGATGATAATGATGGTCCTGAATCCTGATCTTGAGTTTAATAGTGGATCAGATGATGATTGTTAAACATATATATACTTGCATTCCTTCTTAGCTTCTACTTTTGATATATTCATCTTAATATAATAGTTGAATAGATTGTTCTTTTGAAATTATCTCTTTTCAGGTTTTGCTTACTTTTTAGCGATAAGTCTCTGATTATCAGTTTAAGTGTCAATTCGATATATGTTTACTAACATCATCGTAACTTTGATTTGTAGGATGGGTCGAGGTCCGGCGAAAATGAAGTTCTTGCAAAACCTACAACCAGATCAGAGAATTCAAGTTGAATGGGATATGGAGCACTTGTGCCCTTTGGGAGAAAATGGTACTTACCTAACCAAATATATCAGTCATCTAGCGAAAGATGGAAAAAACTACCGTTGACAGTAGGAGAATGGAAATACACGTCGTCAGTGTTAATTCAGAATGTGATACTTGAAATAAAGGTACATTACTAAATCCATATTGACTATATTAATTTTCTCAAATTCTGAAAAGTTTTTAATCTTTTTAATCTTCTGTGCAATGTTTTTAATCTTATGTGGTTGTCAGCAAATATTTGCGTACCCAGAAGTGTTGGAGCATTGGGTTCTTACCAAGGTGAATGATAGGTAGAGGGATCACAAATTTCATGTTAAAATGGCTGCGTATGAAAAATGGAATTCTGTGGAAGAACGTCTTGCACATCCACCAGATAATGTTGTTGAGAGCCAGTGGAGGATACTCGTTGAGGTTTGGGAAACTGATGTGAAGAAACAAGTAAGTGTCAATATTCTTTTTTTATTTTCTATTTTGTTCTGTGTTTTGCTTTTGGTGTTGCAGATGGTCTCTATTCAAGAAAAATGAATAGCTTTTGTTTAGTATTTTCTTTTCCAATTAGTTAGCTCTTTTGTTTTGCTTTTATTATTTAAGTATAAGTGTCAATTCGATATATGTTTACCAATATTAAGCAGTCCTAACACTATAATCTTATATGTAATTGGTCTAGGAAATATGCAATGTGAACAAAAAAAAAACATGGAGAAACAAAACTTTAACCATACTACTGGCTCTAAACCACATGCAAAGTGTGCAGCAGAGGTAAGCTTTTGTGTTACTGTTAGTAATGTATCTCATTTGCTATATGAAAAACTTTGGAATGTTACATGAAAACGAGATTTTTATGGGTGTGTTTGTGATTAAACATAAGTATACTTGTTTCTATTTACACGCCTAGTATCAGTTTCTCAATGATTTCCATTTATACACAATTTTGAGTTATTTCTATTGATGAAACTTATTATGTGTAGACTGTAAAAAAGAGTCTATGGAGTCTGTTGACCTTAACTAATTGGTCCAAATTAGCATTGTTTAGGAACCTATTGACACAATGGTACAATCCCCTCTTAGATCAGATAGATCTATGCTTTATCTGTGACAGGATCTAAGTTTGATGTTAAATTGGCTAAATAGATCATACACCTGTACCGTGTGTCTACAATCTTTTTAGATCAGATTGTGTGAACTGATCTTCGTTCCCTTATACTGATATTGGATAATTAGAATTCCGAATTGAGTTTCTTTGTTTGACTTTTTTATACTGATATTAGATACTTAGAATTCCGAATTGAATTTCTATGTTAACATGTATTGATGGGAACCTGTGACTTTGTGTACTAACCAGGATGATGTTTCTTCTTGAATACTTTTTTTTATAGCTTGAGCGAAAATTAGGACGGCATCCTAAACGTCATGAGGTTTTTGAAGTTAGTCATACTAAAAAAAAAAAAAAACTGAAGACCCAGATGAAGTATTGATGGATCCTGAAGTGGCTGCAGAGCTTGTACGTCGTATAATTTTTATCACAATCAATTTTGAATTTGTTTACATATGATTATTCAAGCATTTGACCATGAGATCGATGTTTCTGTGGAAGGCAATGAACAAAGTAGAGATCCAAGCTAGCCAACCAGTTTCTCTGATTGTGCTACAAGGACGACATGATGCATTTGCAGAAGTGCGAGGACGAGATAAAGGGGGTCGTGTTTGCTGTCTAGGAAGTAGTATAAAACCACATCAATATTGGGGTGAAGGGTCATCAACCAAGCCTACCACTGAACCAAGTGCAGAAATTTTGAACCTTAGACAACAACTGGAGAATACTCTTGCAGAACTTCAAGTAGCAACGCAACGGATAGCTGAATTAGAGGCACTTCTTGTTGCGCATGATGAGCCGGGAACTACCAACACATCTTATCAGGGAGCCTTGGATAGAATTACAGAGCTGGAGGCACAATTGAGGTAACTGAGTTGCTTCATTAAGTGATTTCCTCCTCAAAACCTTGAACCTGGCATGAAATTTTGTGCGATGTTGATTCTTGAAATGGTTTGTATGTTACAGGACATACAACAATGTTACCACATCGACTGACGCGGATATCAGGAACAGTCCATGAATGGAAGATGTTGGGTGTATGGATGGGTGACTGACATATAGGTGCTCCTTTTTTTGAATATAAGGGAACGATACTTTTTTTGTTTTCATGCCATATAGATGGGTGACTGATATATAGGTGCTCGCTTTTTGGAATATAAGGGAATGGGATGATGTCTTTTTTTTGTTTTCATGCCATCAGTTGTGTTCGCAGTTGTCCCAAACTTTACACAGGCATACTTCTGATGTTTTTAAAACAGTAAAATATGCATTTTACTTGCATATATGTAAGTTTCAAAGCTTTGTAAAACTTTGTTATATATGAATACAAATTCAATGGAGAACTTTATAAAACTTTGTGATGTATGAATGCAAGCTTCTATCTAAGATTTATGTTCTGAAAAATCTATTCTTTGACTCTAAAATCCAGCTCCGGTGAGAATTCTTTGACTCTAAAATCCGGTGATCGGTTAACGTTAATGGATGATGGCCGGAAAATATTAGCGAGGGTTTGTAAACCGTCACAAATATGAAACCGGACGTGTCAGCCGTTGCCGGAAAAAGTTTAGCCGGCGGTGGTTGTACAGTTGGTGACGGCCACACAACTGTCACAAATAGAAAATCTATTAGTGACGGTTGACCAAACCGCCACAAAAAGAGAAAAACCGCCACCAATAACATTTGTGACGCCTTTAGTCTATACGGTTGGTCGTCCGTCACAAATGAGTATTTGTGACAATGTGTTTCCTATTTCTGACGGTTTTTTTCTATTTGTGACGGTTTATGAACCCTCACTAATAGGCCCTGTTTTTGTAGTGACATAATAAATATTCAGAACGAGTATGATGCTTCTACCATCTCATATGTCGATTCTCGATTCAATTTAATGCTCCTAGACAGATTACATGTTAGTATAGAGCGATTAATTAATTAATTCTAGTGCTATATTCGTCAAGTGAATTCCTAGAAAATATTCCGTTTTTACCACGGTATTTTATTACTTCAATTCACAGATTTTCTAATCTGAATTCCATGGATTAATGATGAATAATCGTCTTTCGGGCATACGGCCTACCACCGAGTAAGCCCCGAGAAAATAACACAAGTTTATTCAGCAATAATGTTCAAACGAGCACCCAAAAATATGGACAAACGAGGATATGAAAGACCCGTCAAAAGAGGAGAGAGAAAATAATAACAAAAAAAGAATGCGGGGGACCAGACCATGCCGCCGGTGCCGTGGCCAGTCCCCTCCTTTTTGACTTTATTATTATACAAAAAGTATTTTTTACAGGAACAGTTGATTAATATTATCATTATTTAAGTGTATTTTTATTATAAAGAGTTTTATTACAAGAATCTAGTTGGAAGCCTAACCAGCTAAGCTCCAACAACGTACTACTACATTAGTTGAAAAGGTTGTCGTGTTATTATTATTATTATGAAACAGGCCGCATAGGGCATTTATTGAAAAATAAAGGATAATAGTTTTTACAATGAGTTGGATAGTAACCTAGCAACAAGCTGGGCTCCAACTCCATTTTGAATAACGATGCCTAGTCTATGAAATAAAGATCCGCCTATTTTGTAATTAGCATCATGGCTAGCTAGAAAGTTTCCCAATCTCTTGAGAAATAATATCATGTCTTCACCCAGTTCTCCTAAGGTAGAGAAAGTGATGTGCGTCGTTTACACAACAAATTAATTACTTCTTTCCACATAATTAACTGGTAATATAATGGTAAGGAGTTCGTTCCCATGAAGAGCAGGGAGACATTAGTTGTTATAAGTAATCGAAAGGGGGGTTTTTAGATTTTGAATCGAACTAATTAAAAAAAGAAAATAATAAAACGTAAACAATGAGAAGAAAGATGACCAGGGAATCCTTTGCAGTCACTGAACTGAAACTTAATTTAATACAAGTTTATCTATTGCTGAATTTATATTGTTACCAACCGTAGAATAGCAATAAGCTCTGCTATCCCCCGGATTCCTGTTGTCACTGATACAGAAGCGCTCGACTACCAGTTTCTATCCAACTAACCCACCAAGAATAAGCTCTCAAGGTGTAGATTAACCGAATACTTTACACTCTGTGAATCAGGTTGATCCTAGCATCAGACGCATAGGCTCGGCCCGCTTACTAGTGTTATCTTTATACACAATTACTTAACAGAATCCCTCTGTCAGCTCTTGTGATTTACTACTTGTGTAAAGAGCTGATGTGACAATTACACGTATGACACAACCCTAAACTAGTATAAGAAATATCGATTGGTTAATTTAATTGATCACTTTAAATAACCCCTCAATATTCTTAAACATTAAAAATAATAAAGATAATCAACAATAAAATAAAACTTGAAATAAACTTGGTTTAAGAAATTAAAGCTTCATTGTTCAGGACTTTGAAATCATCCCTAATCAATAAGAAGTTTAGCTACTCATAGCTAAAAAGTAATAATAATTAAATAAATAAGAAAGAAAGAAATTGAAACTAAATATAAAAGCTCACAAGAAAAGCCAGGGAGCAAAACTTTATTTCTCTCTCTGTTTTTGTCTCTAGCTACAAAAGGAAATTATAAAAGAAGAAGTGATTTTTTTTTCTTTGAGATGCTATTTATAGTCTTCGAAAAACCTAGGAGATCCAAAATACCCGTACAAGAAAGAGAAGCAAAGTCGGTTGAGCTTATCCAAGTGTTGATTTGGTGTATTGGAGTGCATCAAAGAAATATGCACATACTACTGATCCATTCGATCCTATGATAACTCCATGTAAAGCTTACGTGTCTTCTTCTGCACCGTTTGTACATCCAGCGTCGATACTCCGCAGTACGCACAATCATCACCTTACTCTCTACGCGTCAGAGCTTGGGCAGAAGTGCTGCAAACACCGAAGCTGCTACACTTCCCCCACCCCCTTCCCCCACTCTCTTCCACCATTAGGTGGCACTATCCTCACCCTTGATTCCATCAACTTTGCAAACACCTTGGCCAATACATACATGCCACATAGGTAGGGGAAGAAAGTGGTGGAATGGAGTGGGGGTCATCTAGCATTTTCGTGCAAACAAAACCCTACCCCCCCCACTCCTTCCCCATTAGGTGGCACTATCCTCACCCTTGATTCCATCAACTTTGATCCCAATGGAAGAGCATGGGGTCCCATTATTATTGGCTTGGCCAATACATACATGCCACATAGGTAGGGGAAGAAAGTGGTGGAAGGGAGTGGGGGTCATCTAGCATTTTCGTGTGTTTCTAACATCCACCAACACTTTCTATTTATACATGTAACCGAAAATACCTAACCCTAATTTCAAAAAAACAAAACCCTACCACGTGCAAAATTAATTAAAACAAATATTTATTCTTTGCGTACTTCGTGAGGGTTTTTTCAAGCCTCCAAGAAGCTATGAGGACATAGAGTTTCGCATGCTAGTAATGTGAAGTTAGAACTCGAAGAACGCATTCTCATCCTTAAGTCTTGAGCGAGAAGTAACCATACCATATGAAAGAATTCGGATTCGATTTGTGGACAAAAAGAATCTTTTTCTAATGATCTCTAAGAAGGGAAAATCAACCTTGGACTTCCATCACACGTGGGTCCCATGGCACTCAAGAGATCAAAAAGTACTGAAAGTGGTGCAGTTGGGTAGCTCACCATTCCTACCCTAATTGATACGGTGACACACTCTAAAAGCTTTTGACGCATAATATATGTGCAAGAAGACTCAACCGAATCTACATCATCCATCATCAACATGGATGATACATGTGCTCATAGTGATTAGGGTATGTAAGGCCAGGGCCCTGAGAAGGCCCATATAATTCCCTAAAGTCACTATGGTATGTGGGGTGTTCATCCTGTGAAAGGTGCCCGTAAGCAAGCTCTCTAAGGGATTTGTTTGAATCCCCGGCAGCGGCGCCAAAAACTTGGTAGACCTCTAAAGGTGTTTATATTTATGACCTACATGTTATAATCCGCAAGTGCACGGCGTCTATTGGAGACGCGGCAAGTACGGGTCGATCCCACAAGGACTTGTGGTGCTCTGATATTGATCTAAGGCTGCTTCAACTGAGTTCTAAAAGTGACAGTGACAACAGATGGTAACATAGATATTTTTGTGCCAATACGGCCTGTTTTTGAACCGTGATCCTAAACTAAGGTATAAAACAGAGACAAAGGTATGTTTGGGTTCTCAATTCCACCACTAAATTCCTAGTATGTGCTTTCAACTAAGTTAAGTGTCTTGTTCCTATAGTAGCTAAGGGCAAAGCAGTGTGTCAATTCTGCCACTTAACTAAGGGTTTCACCATGTAAAACTTCAAATTGAGAGCATTAGTTATCTAATCAAGTATAACTAATCAAAGGAATTAACATTTAATAATTGAAACAAGAGCGAATCACTCTCAGCCAAGAAAGACCTAACTACAGTGCATCCATGGCTTTGGTATGCACTGTGAGAGAAAAGAGTTGAAGTGATTGAATTGAAGTTATCTAATAATATTAAGTATACAAGAACATTTCAACTGAGTTTAAACACAACTGTGAATTAGGGTTTCATCTCAAACCCTCACACTAAATTAAAACACAAAAATAACAGAAACTAAATCTATTGACTGCCCTGGCTAATCCAGGCGTGTTTCTAACATCCACCAACACTTTCTATTTATACATGTAACCGAAAATACCTAACCCTAATTTCAAAAATCGAAATCAAAATTAAAATAATTCAACATACCCTAACCCATACTCGATTCTCGCTCTCTCTCTCTTGTTTAATCGCCTCAGAGACGCCATGCATGGTTGTTGTGACCTAACCCTAGTTCTTATTTTCTCTAAGTTAGCTTCTAGGGTTGCGTAAGCTAAGAGAGAGAAAATAAAATGGCGTAAAGGGATGGTGGTGGTGAGGCTCGGGAAAGAAGATGGTGGTGATTACTCGCAGCTCCATCACCTCCGTCGACTCGCCAACCACCTCATCAATCAATCACCGGAAGCAAGCCCATAATAATTAAAAGCACCCATTACCTTCAGATTCTCCGACTTTATTTAGTACCTAAAAATACAAAAATTAATTAAAACAAATATTTATTCTCTTCACCACAAAAGATGAGTAAAATGCCATCAATGGCAGTAAACACCAAACTCCGTCAATGGCGGAACACCAAAACTCGCTATTACCATCATCAATTTTCTGTCGAGCCACAGTAGCATTCGAGTATCAAACACTCTCATCGTATCTCCATCATCATCGGAAGCTCCGTGAACCTGCTCAAGATTGCGTCAATCACCGGCCATCGAGTACGACTCCTTTAATCATCAGCGACAACCCTGATGTAAAATCAGGCTAGTACCCTTGTTTTGTCTCGCCTTCTATTACCCAATGATGTCTATAAGATCCCGAAATACCTTCTTCTGAAATCCATAGAAATCATGATCATCATGATGACCACCATTAAGAACAGCTCATTTTCTTCATGTTCATATTAAGGAAGAGGAAGAGGTGCCCTGAGTAATTTGGCGTCTGCCTTAATCATATTTAAATTTCTTCCTTCCCATTTGTAAAAGACCAAACTACCTTTAGCAGTTCCCTTGAACTTGACCGCCCCTTAACAAAATGACTACCCCTTAACGTACAACGGGGGTGCCAACAGTAGTTTCCCTGGTAAATGACCATTTTGCCTTTTTAGTCTTCTAAGTTCTTGTTTTGCTCATAACTTCTTCATACGAACTCAGAATGACTTCGTTCTTTCGCCATTGCCTTCGTCTTCTCGTCCTCTACAAAATGAAAAGTAGAAATCTTGTACTTGAAAGAGTTCCAATTGGTCTTTGGCCCTTCTCCACTTGTAGCTAGCTTCTTTTATTGCACAATTAAGTGCAAATTCACTTCTTTTGGATGATTTACCTAACAAAACACAAATAAGAGAAAGCAAGCGTAATATACAATAATTTGCAAGAAAACCAACAAATACTAGCATGGAATTGACACTAAATATATGTGAAATATGCACTTATCAAATTCCCCCACACTTGCCTTTTGCTAGTCCTCGAGCAAACTAAACTAAACTACAACAACTCCATTTCGCCAAGGATACGGTTGCACTTAGCATGTGCAACAGGCCTTTAAACCCCTAGGTGTACCTAGTGGACGAGTTATAGTCTCGTGAGGGATTACGAGAGGTATACCCACAAAACCTACTCCAACTTCAAAGCGTTCCAGCTTCCCGAGCATCCAAAGATCTATGAGGACATATAGTTTCTGCATGCTAGTAATAAGAAGTTAGAAATACCAAAGAACATATTCTCATTCTTAAATGTTGAGTGAGAAATAACCACACCATAATGAGAGAACACGTGTTTGAGAGCGATAAATAAGCATTTCGCCTCGACTTCTGCCTCACGAATAGGGTTTTATGATAATTGCACTTAATAAGACGGCTTTTTTATGGGTCTCACATGTGTGCAGGTAGGAATGAAGAGAGAAATCCTACACACGTTGAATGGTGGGAAGGAAACCTTCCGCATTATTTCTGGAGACCCCACAAGACCGTGGGAAATAAAAGACTTTTTCTGATGATCTCTAAGAAAGGAAATCAACCACTATAGAAAGGATGGGAGTACTTACCACCTTCACATCCGATCGGCAGTGAAGAAAGCACCACTCTCACAGCATCCAATAGAAACGTCTTCCTTCGGCTCGTCTTCTTCATCTTTTCGGTCTTCGGTCTTCAACTGTTGATGATAAACTCTTGAACTTCGACAATTTTTAACTCTTTTCCTCTATTTCCTTATTGCTTGAAACTTCTTTATATATTTTTCTTCCCCACGGCCTCATTGAAATAATAACAACCTAAATGCAAATCTTTTTTTTTTTTTTTTTTTTTTTTTTTTTTTTTTTTTGTTTTCTTCAAAAAGATTGCAACTACAAAAATAAAAATGAAATCAAAATTAACATGGCCATGAAAGAAGTACTTTACCACTCGGATCTTTACAACTTGTATTGTCTTCGTATCATAAACTTCAATAATCTCATCTTTTGATTTTCTTTGCTCTTGTAAATAAGTCTTCATACTTGGATATAGAATTCCGCCCCTTATGTGCAAGTCTTCAACATGTATATAAAAATCTTCTCATGTATATGCTGCTTTACTTGGATATAAAATTTTGCTCTTCCTTGAATTGTTGTTTGTAAACCTCAAACGTCTTCAACTTTCCTTGTAGATTTCGATGTCGCTCCGCTTGTTGATGATGATGTGTTTCTATGGATCTGTTGTTGGCGAGAGAGATAGAATGGTGCTGACTGCAAATCAAACTACAAGAAGGTGGTTTTCATCTATAGACGTCACCCTCATGATTGACAAAATTAGCACTCAAGAGATCAAAGAGTAGTGCTTCTATTGGTGGGAGGTTGGGTAGCTCACCATTCTACCCGGAATTAACGTACGGTGACACACACTCAAAAGAAAGCTCTTTAGTTAGCTACTAAGAAAATTTGGTCTGGTGCCTCTGTTGATTTGAAAATAGGTAGTCTCCACTAATGATTTATCAACAACTCTAATAATGCATTTCTCCCTGCTCATTATTTGCATCACCGGCATGATTAAATCCATTATTTAACACTCTAACAAGTAAGAAATCCGAACGTAGTTCCCTAACACTTCCAAGTTAAGTTATGTCGGTCAGAAATCTCTATGTAAACATACCTAGAAGTATGCTAGTGACTCTAAAATCTCTACAAGTTGGAGGTTTTATTCAAATATATACAAAAAATTTGAAAATTTTGACTCAAAAAGGCTAAAAACTCTATATGCAAAATTATCCAAACACTCCCCACACTTAAACTTTACATTGTCCTCAATGTAATTGACTCGTCCTAAGTAAAGTCAAGGTGGGAAATCAAAATACATATTTTGAAAATTATCTATCCCAAATTTGTTACACTAATATATGTAAGAAATTTGACATACTTTTTAGTGTGATTTAAATTAATTAAAGTCACACTTATAAGTGTGACCAGTAATGTGTAACAAAAGAAAAAACACCATATTTATTACACTTATAAGTGTGACAATAAATAAGATGTCACACATATTTGTGTAACAAAATGCCTGTTGATATCATATATGATATGAAAAGCTAAGAAAAATAAAATACAAAAGATAGAGATACAAAACCGATGGGTTGTATCTGCAATGGTCCATCATCCTGAGTAATTTTCAATGTTTTGGCTACTTCTATTGTGTCACCTGCAATGGTCTTATCGTCAAGGTACCATGCGTGAAAGTCTAGTGAACAATGATCTGCAATCTTAGTGGCAATGGGGTGCAGTGTCAAAGCAAATAATAGGGGACCAAATGGGTCACTCTGTTGAACTCCTTGGGCAGGAGAGAGAACATACTCACTGTAATATAATCTGGCTGGTTTGGAGTAACAAAACTCTACCCATATTGATATATTATGACAATGGGATCTGACATATTTAAGCATGGTGGATCTGTCAACAAGGTTGTAGGCGTTTGTGAAGTCTATCAATAGCACTGTCCGAGTTGTGCAATATCCCTTCATCTCAAGTAGTCTATTAGCCGTGTGTAATATACTTTCCCCTCAACCAGAAATTCCAACACCAAACTGGTGTATACCCAAATATGGATGAACATGTTTGCAAGCTGAAGTGGCAGCAAGCTTGGAGCATAGTCTCCTCCATATAGTGCCTACGGCAATTGGTCTTAACCCACCCCCTGGCTTGAATAGTGGGGCTAAGGTAGCATTGGCAACATATTCACCAAGAATTGAGGGACAAAGACTAGCCAGCCACAAATTGACCACACCTGCAATGGATTGTAGCAAGTTATTAGCCACCACAGCTGCAGTAACATTCAGAGCGTCAAGCAGGTGTGGGGCTCGAAGGCCGTCTCTCACACAGGAAGTGCTCTTAGGGAAGCTTTTCAGAGCAGCTAAAACTGCACTGTCATCAATGGATAACGTATGGGTGGTAATATCTTCTTCATGGATAGTTGGAGGTGGTGCATAGGGATGTTAATGTTGAAATTCTTGTAGTGTCGCTGGAGTTGCAGGTGCAATTCCATTAGAAGAGAGAACACGGATGGCAGCCGTGTAATTGACGTAGCTGATTTTCTTTTTGCAAGCTTGTATGTTTGTTTTTTCTTTCTTCTTTTTTTATGGGTTGCTTTCGTCTAGCACTCTGCTTTGTAAGACCAAGTAAATTTTGAACAATGACAGCCCAACCATGTGGCTCTGTCCATTGATGCAATGCTTGATTGTTTGCTAAAGTCTGCAGTTTTTTCTTACCCCAGAGCGTTCTTCACCAGTGCCTTTAGGTATGTATAAATTAAGCGTGCAAACAGGAAGTAAAAGTAGTTGTAAACAAACCACTAAATCCCCAGGGTTTGCAATCACGTTATCTAAAGCTGATTTTAGGGCACGAAAAAAGTTTAATCTGCAAGGAGTGATATACTTACTACTGTAGTAATTTTCTTCTGAAAGATCGAGTTAAGCAGATCCACTGACAGACAGACAAATTGACAATCAACCATAGAATTGTTGGATATAAGGGAAACTTCATTAGAGGACTCCGCATTGTCTTGTGGTTTCAAAACACCTTAGATGAGAAAGTCAGTGTCAGTACCATTAAAAGGACTTGTAATGATGTCTGCTAGATGTGACTATGATTTGCATGGATACGAAGGCAACGAATACACAGACACATCTGCATATCTAACAAAACCTTTTCCCAAGCATCAAAGTAGTCGATGTTATTTTGGATGCGTTCTCTACAGATAGCTTTGTCGTCCTCTAAGGGGAAGTGTCTACCTGTTAGATGCCGAGAAATAGCACTCTCCTAGCAAAACCCCTTCCCTAATACCATCGTGGCATCCATCGTAACCCTTGAAGGGGCAATGAAACTTGTCCCCTTAAGATGCAGAAGCGGAAGGATCCTGCAAAGACGATGATAAAGATCTAGAGTGGCAAGCATGTGATACAGATGCCTTAGATGGTGATGTTGTTCTATGTAGGTAAGTTGAAGATGAAGATCTGGAACGAGTGCAGGGCATGGTTTCTGAAGAAATAACATTCACATCAATCGAAAGCAAATAACAAGGGGAGTAGAAAGAGGAAGAATTGATGAAATTTTGTGGAAGAATTTCAAAAGAATTACCGGAACAGAATCTCATACTTTCAGTCGCCCAATATTATTATTTATTAATATTTACTTATTATTATTATTATAAAAAAAAGAATACCAGTGGGGGCTTAAACAAACAAGCAAAAAAAGTTTTATACATGAATGGTTGGGAGACGGGCAACAAACTGTGCACCAACTCCCTTCTGGATAGCCAAACCTACCCTATGAAAAAGAAAACCGCCTATTTTGTTGTTAACGTCGTAATTAACTAAACAGTTCTTCAATATCTTCAAAAGGACAACCAAATCATCACCAAGCTCACCTAAAGTCGTGAAGGCCAAAACTCCGAAGCTATATCCATGAGACGTGCATATGTCCAAGTACTTGTTATTATTATTATTATTATAAAAAAGGACACCCCAAGGGTATTGAAAAAGCGGGGGTCTAACAACCACACCCAATATTTCGTATATGCAATCTATATGGACTAACTCCAATATATTTCCAAGAGAATTAACTAGACAGTCAAACTCAATCAAGGAAAATACATCCAAGAGTTATATCTCTGTTTCTCAATGTAATCAGCAAATCAAACAGATAGTAATCCGCGAGCCTAATTATTATGAGAAACAACTTGAATGGTACCAAAGACAAATGGTCAAGTGTCAATCAATTTATATTAACAACCAAAGGTTGGATTTACCAATTGATTGAACTACGCACAACCTGTGATATTTTAATTATATATAAAATATAATTCGTAAAAGAAATAACACAGACACCAGAAATTTTGTTAACGAGGAAACCGCAAATGCAGAAAAACCCCAGGACATAGTCCAAATTTGAACACCACACTATATTAAGCCGCTACAGACTCTAGCATACTACAAGTTAACTTCGGACTGGAATGCAGTTAAGCCCTAACCAATCTCACACTGATTAAGGTACAGTCGCGTTCTTTACGCCTCTGAATCCTAGCAGGATGCTACGCACTTGATTCCCTTAGATGATCTCACCCACAACTAAGAGTTGCTACGACCCAAAGTCGAAGACTTGATAAACAAATCCGTCTTACACAGAAAAGTCTATTGAGTAGATAAATCTGTCTCCCACAGAAATACCCACAAATTTATGTTCCGTCTTTTGATAAATCAAGGTGAACAAGAACCAATTGATACACCGGACTTATATTCCCGAAGAACAGCCTAGTAATATCAATCACCTCACAATGATCTTAACCGTATGGAAGCGGAACAAGATATTGTGGAATCACAAATGATGAGACGAAGATGTTTGTAACTACTTTTTATCTTACATATCGGAGATTGAATCTCAAGCAAATCGTAGAGAAGATAGTACTCAATGTGATAGAACAAAGTAAGATCAGAACACGCAACTACAGAGAAAATAGTTGGGTCTGGCTTCAGAGTCCCAATGAAGTATTTAAGTCGTTAACCTATATAGTAAAACCTCTATATAAGAATATATTAGGGACCACAAAAAATATTCCTATATGGAGGCTATTCTTATATAGAGGTCTAAGTTGAATAGACCAAAAGAAAAAATTTCATATGTATATTTGGGAATATTCATGCATATGCATAGGAAACACAAAAATGTATGTAAGTATACACAAAAACTATTTAAATGAGGATTTTTTTTTTTATATATTTATGTATATACAAAGTTTGTAGTAAACAAATTCACATACATCACAATAATCACATTGAAAATTGACAAATGAAGATACACTAATCTATTTTTGCCCTTGACAACTGAGAGAAAACTGAGCCAAACTAATACATTATACACATGACTTTCGCTCCTCAATTATTTACTACAACCACTACTAGTTTAAAATAACTCTGCCTTTTTTCCTCCATAATCCTCTTTGTTTCATCAAAAAACAACATTCTCTGTTTCAGCAATCATCATGAATCAAGTTGTTGATTATCGTCTTAAGGGAACAAAAGAAAATTCAGTTTCTTATGGTGATAGTGAAGGTATGAGTGTGTTTATGGGTAAAAATCGTTTCCGCCGATTTTGGTAAATTCGGTAGGTGAGTGAGAAACTGGTTTAAACCCTAAACAAATGTGCTGCACGTGAGCACTTTCTAGATTCGAGAGATCAATCTGTACAAGTCCGGCCTAAACCAAGAAATGGCCGTTCCAGACTTGCTTCGGTCATAAAGTGGAGGAGAAGGGTTGATTTGGGGAGGCAAGCAAAGAAAGGTGTTGAGACCAGAATAATTCTGGGAGAGCAGTGTCTCGACTTGTATCAGAAAGTGAAAGATTAGGAAGCTTTCAAGAGATGAAAGCTTTTTGGAGAGCTTGCAAAGTTGCCTTTTCTGAGAGTGTTGTATTTTTCTCCTGACCGAGACTTGTGTCTGGTGGAAATAGGTAAGACCTATTTATACAAGTCGAGATTAAAACATACCCTGGCCTCATGAAGGAAGAGAGTAAAGGGTGAAATAATGGGAGGAGGTGGTAACCGCAAGGTGTTTATGGGTGAAAACGTTTTCACCATTATTTCCTCATTTATTTGACCGCTTTATTCCTATTCACGCTTTCTTAATGTGAGCGTAGTGTACGCTGCGTAAGTCGTGACCGCCAAACCAAGACCCCGGAAAGCATCCCCGTTTGTGTTGATGTCTCGAGTGTTGGTTGCACCTTGAGTGCAAGTGGCGCCAGGGGGCGCGTGTGGCATGTGCCAATGGCATGTGCGGAATGCCTTTGTTGCGGGTTGCACCTCGAGCGCAAGTGGAAATGCCAGAGCTGCTAGTGGCGTGTGTGGCATCTACCAATGGCATGTGTGGAATTCCTTGGTGGTAGGTTGTACGTTAAGTGTAAGTGGCAATGCATAGAGCTGCTAGTGGCGTGTGTGGCATGTGCCAATGGCATGTGTGGAATGCCTTGGCGGTAGGTTGCACAGTTTGCAAGTTAGGCTACCAGCGTGGGTTTTGGAATGTGCCAATGGCACGTACGGCCAAGTTGGCCTAGGTCGCACGGCTTGCAAGTTGAGCTACCAGCGTGCGTGTTTGGCATGTGCCAATGGCATGCGTGGCCAATTCGGATCATGGCCTGGTAAGAAAAGCTACCAGCGAGCGTGTTGGCATGTGCCAATGGCATGCTCGGCCATTAGGGCCACGTCCTGGTAAGAAAAGCTACCAGCGAGCGTGTTGGCATGTGCCAATGGCATGCTCGGCCATTAGGGCCACGCCCTGGTGAGAAAAGCTACCAGCGAGCGTGTTGGCATGTGCCAATGGCATGCTCGGCCATTAGGGCCACGGCCTGGTAAGAAAATGCTACCAGCGAGCGTGTTGGCATGTGCCAATGGCATGCTCGGCCATTGGGCCACGCCCTGGTGAGAAAAGCTACCAGCGAGCGTGTTGGCATGTGCCAATGGCATGCGTGGCCAATTTGGTTTAGGTTTCACGGTTTGCAAGCCTAGGTGCGGGCGCTACTTTGGCATGGCGCGGCTAGGGCCAAGGTAAGGGTGTTTGGCTTGGCGTGGCGTGACTAGCGTAGCTAGGGCCAATGCAGAGTGTGTTTGGCATGGCGCGGCTAGCTTGGGCTAGGTGTGGCTGGCATGATTTGCCATTGGCACGGAGGTGCGGCTAACATGGTTGGCATGCTTTGGCGCGTTTGGTGTGACTAGCATAGCTAGGGCCAAGGCAGAGTGTGTTTGGCATGGCGCGGCTAGCTTGGGCTAGGTGTGGCTGGCATGATTTGCCATTGGCACGGAGGTGCGGCTAGCATGGTTGGCATGCTTTGGCGCGTTTTGGTTTGGCTGACATGATTTGCCATTGGCACGGAGGTGCGGCTAGCATGGTTGGCATGCTTTGGCGCGTTTGGTGTGGCTGGCATGATTTTCCATTGGCACGGAGGTGCGGCTAGCTTGGGCTAGGTGTGGCTGGCATGATTTTCAATTGGCACGGAGGTGCGGCTAGCATGGTTGGCATGCTTTGGCGCGCTTGGTGTGACTAGCATAGCTAGGGCCAAGGCAGAGTGCGTTTGGCATGGCGCGGCTAGCTTGGGCTAGGTGTGGCTAGCATGATTTGCCATTGGCACGGAGGGGAATTAGGGTTTTGTTCGTTGTAACCCTAATTTGAAAAAATACCCCCTATTAATTACTGACTATATGCATTAAATGTTCTAATAAATGTGTCACCGGTGACATTAGGTTATTTGGGGTTTTACGATTTTACCCTTTGTTTAAAAACCACCATCAACATTAAGTCCCCTTCTTAGCTCGGAACAAGAGCTTTGTTGCGAGGTAAGCATAAGATGGTGACAAACTATCAGCAACAAATCGTAAAGAGAATTGAGGAGGCTTGTCTGACCTTTTTATAAATAGGATTTGGAATCCTTGCCTCTGGCAGTTTTGCTCAAATCTGGAGGCTGGCACAATTGGGAAGTCAGCGTCATTGAGAGACGGGAAGCTGGGTGGCATTGAGAAGTTGACGCGAGTTGGGAAACGGAGCGTGCTAGCTGGCGGGACCGGCGCAAAGTGGGAAGCAGATCGCGCTAGCTGGCGGGACTGGTGCAAGGTGGGGAAGCTGAGCGTGTTAGCTGGCGTGACTTGGGCGACGTTGGGAAGTTGGGCGCAATTGGTGGGACCGGTGCAACTTGGGCGACGTTGGGAAGTTGGGCGCAATTGGTGGGACCGGTGCAACTTGGGCAACGTTGGGAAGTTGGGCGCAATTGGTGGGACCGGTGCAACTTGGGCGATGTTGGGAAGTTGGGCGCCCTTGTGGGCTCGTTCCTTATATGCACGATTTTTGGTATAGGGAAATCCTTCCCTATTTCAGAATCTCCACGCCCATATATATAAAATCCCTTTCTCTCATCTTTGTTCTTTCATCTTTTCATACTAGCGGCAGAGTCATAAAGAAAACCGGCTTGGTGTATGTCTTCCAAGACTTCTCTTGTTTCCCTTTTCATGTAGGTGCAAACCCTAAAAGTAGGCATTTTTCTTTCATAATCCTTGCAATGATATTGCGCATATGATTTCTTGGCGTGCTTCTTGTAGAAAATATTGTATATATGCACCCAAGGGAAATACTGTATATATGATTCGAACCCGTAGAAGAACGCTCCATATATAATTTTGAACCCGAAGAAGGATACCATAGACGCATTCGAGCCCGTAGAAAAGACTGCGTATATAGTTTTGAACCCGAAGAAGGATACTGCAGACGCACTTGAGCCCGTAGAAAATACTGCGTATACAATTTTGAACCCTGAAGAAGATACTGCGTGTGCATTTTCGAACCCGTAGAGAATATTGTATATGTGCTTCATATGACTTCGAACCCATAGGAAATATTGCATATATGAATTTCGGACTGAAGAAAATATCGCGGGCAGTTTTGAACCCGTAGAAAAATGCTCCATATATAATTTTGGACCCGAAGAAGGATACCATAGACGCATTCGAGCCCGTAGAAAATACTGCGTATATAATTTTGAACCCTGAAGAAAATATCGTGTGCGTTTTGAACCTGTAGAGAATACACCCTCTTTTTTTTTTGTTTTCCAGGTTTTCCTTTTGTTGGGTGCGGTTATGTGTCAGGGAGATAATTTCGTCTTTCTCCGTGTGCAGATATCTTGTTACTAAGTTGTTATGAAGAAATCCGACAAGATGTTACCTGAACAAAATTTTGCCTCAAAGGAAGTTCATAGTTCCATACCAAACACGGATGATGAATTCTTTGCTAAACCCCTCGCCCCTGCTCGGAAGAATCACCCAGGTTTCGTGCCAATTTTGTTAACCGGTGGTGAAGATGAAAAGAAGACACGTTCGGTTCGCCTAGAGAACACCATACGGTTCTGTCTTCATAAAGGGGTATATTCTTGTTCCAACATTGATTTCGAGGATGTGACAAAGCCCATTGCGTTCTTTTGATAGATGGGTTGAGTTCATGGTGAGTAAGGAGCACATAAATACCAACTTGACTCGAGCGCAGATTATTGATGTCGTCGAGCTTCAAGAAATCTCCGCATTAGGAAGGATATCCCGGCTTGGTTGCTTTCATCTCCAGATGGTGTTCGGACACCCATACGATCATATGTAGATGGGGTGAAATAACTTTCTCCTTGGAGAGTGTGGCTCTCTTGCTGAATCTTCCGGTAACCGAGAATATTAATATTTGATTGTCTGAAGGTGAGGCGAAGATGCGGGATGACCTTGCCGCTAAGTTGGGAGATTACGCTCGAAAAGACTCCACTGCGAAGTCGGAGGATTCTATCCGGAAATAGGATGAAAGGTGCTTTTACAGCTGGTGGATATCTCAATGGTTTCCGGACGAGCTGGAACCTAAAAAGAAAAGCAGTGATCTTCATGTTGCAGCATTTTTGGCTCTCTGGTTGTCTAGATACATTTTTGATGACGGTTCTGGCAAGAAGGAAATAAGACCAGAGTTGCTAGTGATTGCTGTGAAGTTAGCAAAAGGTGAAGTTCTTCCCATTGGCAAGCTATTCCTTGGTTCCCTATATGTGCATCTGGATCACCTAGTTGCGAACATGCGAGTTTCGAATGGTTTCATGAAAGTGGATTCATATGTGCACGTTGCTTTTCTCGCAAGCTTCGGTTATGGGAGCACTTTGAGAAGTATGCTGCGAAACCGTTGCCTTCGATTCCCGCGAGTTGGGGCGGCTCCCGAATTCTTCGATGGGTGAACAGGCATCCAAGAGTTGGCATGAGCTTGGTTAGTCTTCTCGATAAGTCGCATGAAATCAGTTTTCGCCCATGGGAGCCGGTCCATAGGTCGGTGACTCAAATTGACACCTTTGCTTCTGCTCCGATCATGTCTTTATCTTCTGACGGCAATTTGAGTGTTGGTGAAAACTTGTTTATTCAAAGCCGCATGTCCGGCTATATGCCGTCTTTCTTCATGGGGTCTTTCCGAATAATCTTCACAATATTGACCGTCCGCTCGTCACATGGGTTTCGATCAAGGGGTGACTCTTGCTTACCGGTTGGTGGTTCCTAAGGATTCATTGCATGCCGCCCTCAATGCCAAAGTGCCCTTGTGCCGGGTATCCTCCTTCCCTTCTTTCAAACGGGAAGAGTAACTTCGACGACTTTTGGCTATAATGAGTTCTAGTACGATGAGTTCATTATGATCCAAGATTTTGTAAATAACGTGGTGGAGAATGTTCGTTGTAAACCTTCCCCAGCAGTTTTGAAGAAGTATCCAATGTTGAGAGATCCCAGCGAAAGTTGCCTCGGCAACTCTGAAAGTCCCAGTGCAAAGGAACAGAGAACGAAGAATCGTCTTTGGCGGGTTCGGGCGGTTTCAAAAGATCCTCCCGCAGCTCTCGTGTCTTTCAGTTCTTCCAATAACCAGGTATGTGTCGCCTCCTTCTTGGTTTGTCTCAAAACACGTGAATTTCTGCTGAAAACATGTGTCTTGTTTCTTCCAGGGCTTCGATAGTGTTAATGCTTTCGCTGCCCTTGCACGTTGCCAGGAGACGACAATTTCTTCGAAGAATTCCGCAGACCGAGCCTTCTCATAGCGATGATGAGTCAGAGAAAGAAGAAAGTTCGACAAGTGAGAGTGATTCCTCTGGCAGCACTGGTTCTTTTTCGGGAAGTGGTTCGGTGAGTTTCGCGCTTCTTTTTCTTTCTTCTCGTTTCTTCTTTTGAAAAATGTCTAACTCAAGTTCGCAGGAGGAATCCGGTTCGGAGGACGATTCTGGGGTGGAGCCACACGAAAACTTGCCTTTAGTGACCACCGCCGGTGACTTGGAGATGGGAGTTAGCCAATTGCGAGTCGTGAGGCCAGTTGCAGGCGCCATTTTCGATCCCCCGTACTTGGTTCCTTATCCAGGTCATGTGCTGGTTGGCGGTTTCAGCGTGCTGGATAAGTATGAGGCGTTGTACACCAGAATCTGGGAGAAGTATGGACATATGGCCACAACCAAGAAGGTCACTAGTCGATTTGCGCTGGTTAAGCGTGTGGAAGAGGCTTTATCTTCCATCGAGGACATGCGTGAGGTGACTGGCCACACCGTTTCTGAAGACGTTATTGCCGACTGGGAGCACCATCGCGACGTGTGTGTAGAAAAGGAGTTCAACGCTTCGTGGTTTGTCAAAGGCCTTGCTGAGATCCAGAAGTCGAAAGATGCAGCAATCGAAAGCCTTTCTGCAGAGGAGATTGCACGACAGGAGGTAGAACTCGAAAAGCTTTCCAAGATGTTAACTATGAAGAGAGCGGCTCTTGAAGATGCAAAGTTGACTTTCTCCAAGAAGAGCAGACCTCTGTTGTATGATTTTCCTTGAATGTTTCTCTGTTAAACTTTTATTTAGGTTCTTTTTTTTTTTTTTTTTTTTTTTTTTTTTTGAAAAACATACTGGATGTCCGGTTCAATGTTCGATCGGTTTTGATAGACAGCTGGTAGCTTTTGAGGATATTGGATTATTTATGGGATGAATGGTTTTGATAATATAACTCTGATTATGTTTTGTGAAAGGAATATTGCTTTTATGAAAGTGTGTGCTAGCAATAGGCACAAGACGCAGTAGTATGACGGTTTTATTAAGAACCTAAAAACAGATCGTATATCTTGCCCAGTCTAAATTTACTCACTCCATAGGTTTTTGCGAACACGCCCCTCTCCATGTAAAAGGCGACTTTGCTGGTAGCATCGCCAGCAAGTCCCCAATCGCTGGTAGCATCTTCAGCGAGTCCCCAGTTTTCTGGTGTAGTTTTTACAACTAGTAACCGGGTTGTCTGGCAGTTGAGTCGGATTGAGTCGCCTTCCCTACCATCTTGACATCTGGGTCGAAGAACGAGATCGAAAGTCTGACATTGTAGCCGATAGATCAATCCTCCCACTGTGGTTGCCAATTGTTTATGGGTAAAAATCGTTTCCGTCGATTTTGGTAAATTCGGTAGGTAGGTGAGTGAGAAACTGGTTTAAACCCTAAACAAATGTGATGCACGTGAGCACTTTCTAGATTCGAGAGATCAATCTGTACAAGTCCGGCCTAAAAAAAGAAATGGCCGTTCCAGACTTGCTTCGGTCACAAAGTGGAGGAGAAGGGTTGATTTGGGGAGGGAAGCAAAGAAAGGTGTTGAGACCAGAATAGTGCGGGAGAGTAGTGTCTCGACTTGTATCAGAAAGTGAAAGATTAGGAAGCTTGCAAGAGATGAAAGCTTTTTGGAGAGCTTGCAAAGTTGTCTTTTCTGAGCGTGTTGTATTTTTCTCCTGACCGAGACTTGTGTCTGGTGGAAATAGGTAAGACCTATTTATACAAGTCGAGATTGAAACGTACCCTGGCCTCATGAAGGAAGAGAGTAAAGGGTGAAATAATGGGAGGAGGTGGTAACCGTAAGGTGTTTATGGGTGAAAACGTTTTCACCATTATTTCCTCATTTATTTGACCGCTTTATTCCTATTCACCCTTTCTTAATGTGAGCGTAGTGTACGCTGCAAGCTGTGACCGCCAAACCAAGACCCTGGAAAGCATCCCCCAGTTTGTGTTGATGTCTCGAGTGTTGGTTGCACCTTGAGTGCAAGTGGCGCTGCTAGGGTCGCGTGTGGCATGTGCCAATGGCATGTGCAGAATGCCTTTGTTGTGGGTTGCACCTCGAGCGCAAGTGGAAATGCCAGAGCTGCTAGTGGCGTGTGTGGCATGTACCAATGGCATGTGTGGAATGCCTTGGTGGTAGGTTGTACGTTGAGTGTAAGTGGCAATGCATAGAGCTTCTAGTGGCGTGTGTGGCATGTGCCAATGGCATGTGTGGAATGCCTTGGCGGTAGGTTGCACGGTTTGCAAGTTAGGATACCAGCGTGGGTTTTGGCATGTGCCAATGGCGCGTACGGCCAAGTTGGCCTAGGTCGCACGGCTTGCAAGTTGAGCTACCAGCGTGCGTGTTTGGCATGTGCCAATGGCATGCGTGGCCAATTCGGATCATGGCATGGTAAGAAAAGCTACCAACGAGCGTGTTGGCATGTGCCAATGGCATGCTCGGCCATTAGGGCCACGGCCTGGTAAGAAAAGCTACCAGCGAGCGTGTTGGCATGTGCCAATGGCATGCTCGGCCATTAGGGCCACGCCCTGGTGAGAAAAGCTACCAGCGAGCGTGTTGGAATGTGCCAATGGCATGCTCGGCCATTAGGGCCACGGCCTGGTAAGAAAAACTACCAGCAAGCGTGTTGGCATGTGCCAATGGCATGCTCGGCCATTAGGGCCACGCCCTGGTGAGAAAAGCTACCAGCGAGCGTGTTGGCATGTGCCAATGGCATGTGTGGCCAATTTGGTCTAGGTTGCACGGTTTGCAAGCCTAGGTGCGGGCGCTACTTTGGCATGGCGCGGCTAGGGCCAAGGTAAGGGTGTTTGGCTTGGTGTGGCATGACCAGCGTAGCTAGGGCCAAGGAAGAGTGTGTTTGGCATGGCGCGGCTAGCTTGGGCTAGGTGTGGCTGGCGTGATTTGCCATTGGCACGGAGGTGCGGCTAACATGGTTGGCATGCTTTGGCGCGTTTGGTGTGACTAGCATATCTAGGGCCAAGGCAGAGTGTGTTTGGCATGGCGCGGCTAGCTTGGGCTAGGTGGGGCTGGCATGATTTGCCATTGGCACGGAGGTGCGGCTAGCTTGGGCTAGGTGTGGCTGGCATGATTTGCCATTGGCACGGAGGTGCGGCTAGCATGGTTGGCATGCTTTGGCGCGCTTGGTGTGACTAGCATAGCTAGGGCCAAGGCAGAGTGCGTTTGGCATGGCGCGGCTAGCTTGGGCTAGGTGTGGCTGGCATGATTTGCCATTGGCACGGAGGGGAATTAGGGTTTTGTTCGTTGTAACCCTAATTTGAAAAAATACCCCCTATTAATTATTGACTATGTGCATTAAATGTTCTAATAAATGTGTCACCGGTGACATTAGGTTATTTGGGATTTTACGATTTTACCCTTTGTTTAAAAACCACCATCAACAGAGTGATATTCCATATCCTTCTTCTTCTGTAGGGATTAACCGTTTTCACCACCGAAGTCGTACATTAAGTGTAAAGACTTTGAAGATCTTTTTCAACCTAGCCATGTTATGAATTGCAACAAGAAGGGGAAACATAAAATGTAAGTCCACCCTACCTAGAGTTGTTGTTTTGTTTATAGCGTTATCATGCTAATTCAATTTTATTTTATAAATTAAAAAGTCCTAAAGAATATGATGATCCAAAGACTCTTAAACAAAAAGATTTTGAGGATGGATATCGTTGGAAATGCAAAGGCAAAAAAGCTCTCAAAGGCAACCCCAACCCAAGGTATGGATTCATTTTGTTTTAAAATTTCATGAGCAAAATAGGCTTAAATGTTCTTGGCAAGAAATTGTTAAATTTTTACAGATACTATTACCTATGAAGATATTCGTATTAAGTTGTTCACAAAAAAATTAAGAAATCCATTTTGAAGCAAAACGAACTTGTGATATGGTTACAAGAATCTCTAATCTTAAACTTTGATGTATGACAAGTGTTATATATTTATACTATGATGTCAATTATTCTTATATGGAGGTAGGTTCCTTAAGAAGGGACTAGAAAAAATTATGACTTATTCCAATATGGAGTTTATTCTTAAATATAACTGGCCCAAGTCGGGACTATAAATTTTTATTATTATATGGAGTTTATTCCTATATGGAGTATTCCTCCAGAGAGGTTTTACTGTAATGTTTTAAGAAAAACCTAAGTTAAAGGAGAATCGACTCTAGTCAACTAGTATCACACATGAGGTGTGGGGATTAGGTTTCCCAGTTGCTAGAGTTTTGCCTTATATAGTCTTCAAATCGGGGTTTGCAATCAATGTTACCTTGGTAACAAAGCATTCAATATTCACCGTTAGATGAAAACATGATTAGATTCAAGCTAATATCTTTCAACCGTTAGATCGAACTTAGCTTTTTACACACAAATGAAATGTGACTTCATTTAGATATGAGTAACCATACCTAAACGTGTACACCTTGTTGGCTCAACAATAGTTAACCGAAATTAGCCATATGAACACTTTCATATCGACCTTGTTCATCTTAATCAAAACTAGTTCAAATGACTCAAACGAAACTAGTTCTAGAGTTGTTCAATTGTTTATATTCTCATAGAAGTATACAAGACACAATTGAAGCTAAATCGATTTTGATTCACTCGAATCAATTCATGAACATTATAGCCACGGTTTGCAAAAGATTGCATTCATTAATTTATAAATATATTTTTTCATGAACAAACAGATTTTAGAATTTAACCCACTTAAGTATGCAAACGTGTATGCATACCTAAGTAGCCGGACTTGGTCTGGGTTCGCTAGTATGCGACGTGTTCCCATACTGTCGTACACGACCAAACTTAGTTTAATTCCCGGACTTGAACTGTTAAGCCGGTACGCATACGAGTATGCATAATAATTTCTCGGACTTCAACTATCAAACCAATATGCATACGGGTATGCATACTATGGTTCCCGGACTTGGAATAACTTGCAACAGTTAGCATACAAGTACGCATACTGTGCTATATCCAATCAATGGTTAATTGTTCTAAACTCGCATTTCAATCACTGAAATATTCTTAGAAGACGACAATAGTTGTCTCACATAAACTATTAGCTTCAAAGAAATTTCCAATTGATCAAATGATCAATACGAAACATTTCGAGTCTACATCAAATGATTGTCTCACACAAATCATGTAAGATGTTACCAGACGATTTTCACATGATCATATTTGGACTTTCGTCAAGAATAAAGATGAACTTGGTTAAAGCGAAAGCTTACCAACATATATTTCGAGAAATATGTAAGCGAGTTAAACTCAGCTCGAAATATCAAATGTGTATAAAGTAAAGTCTATATAGCTATACGACTTTTGTCTCAATAGGAGATAGAATAGAAATAGACTCCTGAGTGATAGATAAGTTCAAGTCTCCACATACCTTTTGTTGATGAAGTTCCACAAGCTCCCATTTCAATCGATGAATTCCGTGAAGTCTAAAGGTCAACTACACATTCTATCCTAATCCGAGACATAGCTATAAGTAGACTAGAAATCAAGACTTATAGTTTTGACAACTAAACTTGACAAACAAGCTTGAGATAACAACGCTTGCGAGTTCGACCAAGCAGTGCTCTAACAGTGTCCCCCTTTGTCAATTTTAATGACAAAGCTATCAATACATATGGATTACAAAATAAATAAACTTTGTAGCTTATCATCCAAATGCTTGATTTACTTGGTTCTTCAACATTACTCGAAATCTTCGTCACTTCCAAGTACTCCAGTGATTCTGAACGTATTCAACTCAGCATCAATGTTCTTGAAGATCTGTTGCCCTAACAATGAGAAAACAGAAGCTCTGAATCATTGTTATACAGTGTCATAGTATTATTACACAGCATCAAAGTTCAATTGTATCACAACTTTGACAATAATACTACGGTGATATGTATCACTCCCCCTTAGTCAATACTTCATATCACAATGAAAACCACTCCCCCTTACATAATGATCCGTAAACCATATGTATTTGTAGTATGAACTACACAATAATTCTCCCCCTTTTTGTCAATATAAATTTGCAAAGGTACAAAAACTAGCGGGATCATAATGAAATTCTCATAGAGATACTTCATGACTAAAAGAGAACATATCAACTTTGTTTCGATGATTTCACAAAGTCGAAAATTAGTGTATTCATAAACGAGTTTATAAAGATACAAGAAAACTCCTACAATATTCCACAACCGCACTCCCCACAAAGATTTGGCAATCAAGCAGAAGTTCAATTAAGAACTCTCCCCCATAAAATGTCATTCCCGAAAGAACAACAAGAGCGACCTTACTTTTACAAGAAATGAAGGATTTATTTGGACATTAACAAATCATATGAAACATGAATTTGTATCTAGTAAACTCAATTAAATTAACCAAAAGAAAACCTCAATGATTAATTTAATCGGAAATGTTCAACATCAGAAAACTACAGAGTCGTACAGTACTTTCACATATAAGTGGATCAAGGAAAGATCAATACCGCGGAATATATAAATATTCATTCTATTTTTCATCAAAATTTGCATAATGATATCATAGACTTAATCTTTGACATATAATTCAAAAGTTCATTCTATTTTCCATCAATATTTGCATAATGACATAATAGACTTAACTTTTCACATATATGGGACAATCATAGTTCACGGACGTAAAGATACATATCCCATAACACTATTTGCAATATATAACACCAATAAAGATTAATACTGCAAAATCATCTTCCAAATAACTTAGAATAAATCTAAAAACATTGCAAGATGAAAAATCGTTAGCAATAGTTATGTGTAATCACAATATATGCTATTCCAAACCCTATTTATCCTTATAAAACATAAGAATAAATTCTCATAAGAAGTTTCCTAGACACTGTAGAGCAGTACTCCAAGAATCCAAGTGCCCAAATCCCATAGAAGTGGAACAAGTGCGACAAAACGGAGCAAAACACTCAAAAATAAGAGATGGGACAAAGACCAATCTTAACTCATCCAAATCCAGGATTTCTCATCACCAGTTTGAAAAGAATTCAAAGAGGAAAATAATGCAAAAAGAATGAGGTCATTACGAGTTTAGACGAAGAAGTTACGACCAAAACAAGCTTTTTATCGACTACCGAAGACATGAAAAGTTTGCAAACGGGATTTCGTGACCTGAAGCAGTTTGCAAACTGGTATGCGAACTGAAGTCCCAGGATTTTAATTTTAAAAGATGGCATGCATACCTGTTATGTACACCATGAAGGCCAAACATCCCGAACTACTATTTTCAAGCCTAAACATTTAAGAACCTTAAACACAAATCAAGTTAGGTAGACATGAACGATACAAAGGTACATGGATCATGATAAGCACTTTAAGCAAATAATAAAAACAAAAATCTTGCTCAAGTTTATAGATATACCTTTTAGAAGAATCCAATCGTGAATCCTACGGCTTTCACAAAAAATTCAATATCTTACCTAACACAATATGTGCGCCCCAATTATAGTGCTTCTCTCATCGTATACATAGCAGGGTATTCCTTGGTGAGGATGCACTTATAACAAAATTAAGTTGTGTTGAGGTGAACAATGTCTTGCTCACCACAAGTGACTGAAACAGACTTTTTCGCAACTATGGATTTTTCACCATCTATAGTTTTTGGCTTATTCCGTTTAACTTTTCGATTATCATGAAAGAGATCGCTTTTAGAACCTTTCACATCCAAATACATCTTTCCAAAGAACTTTTTAAGTTCCAACATTATGGATACTGCCTTCTCCATAGTCATGGAATTTTCTGGGAGATCATTCCTTATCACATTCAAAACATCATTGACTTTCTTTGGTATCCACTTCTAAGTGTGTTTAGGAACAGCCGTAACCTTCTTCCCATTACTCCCTTCTAGAATTCTCGAAAGAGAATTGGATTGACTTTTCTTTTGCGAGTTAGTCTTTCTCCAATTTTGAGCATCGGATCTTGTCTTCGTCTTTACGAAGTTATCCTTTTGATAACCACTACGATTGTGAAAAGTATTCGTATGACGTTTATAGGCAAATCTAGGTTTATCACATCACTGATTCCTTTTTAAAGGTTGGATAGTTACAACCTGTAATGTTAAGGGGATTAGCCTTAACATATGATCTTGGTTTCACAACATCTTGTGATGCCCAAACAAGAACATCATGAAGTTTCTCATTCCTTATACGAAAACGACATCTCATTTCCAGGTGACCTTTGTTTCCCCAATAATGACAAATATAAGGAACGTTCTTACCCCGAATTCATGTGTGCTATTTTTTAGAGGTCGATATACATTGCTCTTTCGAACCTTAACTGCCGGTGAAGGAATTTCAATTTTGCCATCAGTGGAAACCTTTTGTTGGAAAGAATCACTAACTTTGACAAATTTTATCTCTTTGCTAGTACTTGGAGCATCTATTCTCTTATAGCCCAATCCTCGTGTATCACAATGATTTTTACTTGCTCCTAGCATAGTGGTTAATTTGCTTGAACTAGTATTGAACTTTTTCAAATCATCTTCCACACATCTTGATTTTATCAAGAGCAGCAGCTAAATCAGCCTCAAGGCGTTTTTCTCGAGCGAGATAATCGCTTTCTCTGTCATCAAAACTTGCTTGCTGAGAGTTAATCCTTGCTTCAGTTTCTGCAAGTTTCTCTTCAACAAGAAGTATTTTTGATAAATATTATCACATTCAAGTGAATTTCTATTTAGGTTTTCCTCGGAATCTTTGAGGATTGATTCGCAAGAGCGTTTCAAAACATAAAGACCTCCGTAAATCCTTTTCAATTTCTTATTTTCTCGACAGAGAGGAATCAGAAGAGGTGTGACATGAGAAGTTCTCATCTTCTTATTTTCCAATGAATTAAATATATTAACATACACTGAGACTTCATCATCAACATCTCTATCAATATCAAAATCAGCTTCATCAGAAAGTTCATCCAACTGTTCTTCTAGGCGAGTTTCCCAATCAACAATTTTTACATCAAGAGAATGTTTCGATATTGACTTAGATGTGACAGTGTTCTCAGGTGTATCCAAGCTTTCAAAATCATCTGGTAATTTCTGAACTGGTACGTTATTAGAGGTCTTAGCGTGTTTTCCTACTCTGATACCAATTGAAAAAGTGTGGGGTCTAACAACCACACCCAATATTTTGTTTAGGTAATCTGTGTGGACTAACTCCAATATATTTCCAAGAGAATCAACTAGACATTCAGACTCAATCAAGGAAAATACACCCAAGAGTTATATCTCTATTTCTCAATGTAATCAGCAAATCAAACAGATAGAAATCCGCAAGCCTGATTATTATGATATTCAACTTGAACGGTACCAAAGACCAATGTTCAAAGGTCAATCAATTTATCAACAACCAAAGGTTGGATTTACCAATTGATTGAACTACGCACAACCTGTGATATTTCAATTATATATAAAATATAATGTGGAAACGAAATAACACAGACACCAGAAATTTTGTTAACGAGGAAACCGCAAATGCAGAAAAATACCGGGACTTAGTCCAGATTTGAACACCACACTATATTAAGCCGCTACAAACTCTAGCCTACTACAAGTTAACTTCGGACTGGAATGTAGTTAAGCTATAACCTATCTCATACTGATTAAGGTACAGTCGTGTTCCTTACGCCTCTGAATCCCAGCGGGATGCTACACACTTGATTCCCTTAGCTGATCTCACCCACAACTAAGAGTTGCTACGACCCAAAGTTGAAGATTTGATAAACAAATCTGTCTCACATAGAAAAATCTATTGAATAGATAAATATGTCTCCCACAGAAATACCTATGAGTTTTTGCTCCGTCTTTTGATAAATCAAGGTGAACAGGAACCAATTGATACAACGGACTTATATTCTCGATGAACAGCCTAGTAATATCAATCACCTCACAATGATCTTAACTGTATGGAAGCGTAACTAGATATTGTGCAATCCCAAACGATGAGACGAAGATATTTGTGACTACTTTTTATCTTACCTATCGTATATTGAATCTCGAGCAAATATTAGAGAATATAATACTCAATACGATAGACCAAAGTAAGATCAGAACACACAACTATAGAGAAAATAGTTGGGTCTGGCTTCAGAATCCCAATGAAGTCTTTAAGTCGTTAACCTATAATGGTTTTAGAAAAACCTAAGTTAAAGGAGAATCGACTCTAGTCAACTAGTATCACACATGAGGTGTGGGGATTAGGTTTCCCAGTTGCTAGAGTTTTGCCTTATATAGTCTTCAAATCAGGGTTTGCAATCAATGTTACCTTGGTAACAAAGCATTCAATATTCACCGTTAGATGAAAACATGATTAGATTCAAGCTAATATCTTTCAACCGTTAGATCGAACTTAGCTTTTTACACACAAATGAAATGTGACTTCATTTAGATATGGGCAACCGTACCTAAACGTGTACACCTTGTTGGCTCAACAATAGTTAACCGAAGTTAGCCATATGAACACTTTCATATCAACCTAGTTCATCTTAATCACAACTAGTTCAAATGACTCAAATGAAACTAGTTCTAGAGTTTTTCAATTGTTTATATTCTCATAGAAATATACAAGACACAATTGAAGCAAAATCGATTTTGATTTTACTCGAATCAATTCATGAACATTATAGCCACGGTTTCCAAAAGATTGCATTCCTTAATTTATAATATAAATATATTTGTTCATGAACAAATCGATTTTAGAACTTAACCCACTTAAGTATGCAAACGAGTACGCATACCTAAGTAGCCGGACTTGGACTGGGTTCACTAGTATGCGAACATGTACGCATACTGTCATACACGACCAAACTCAGTTGAATTCCCGGACTTGAACTGGTAAGCCAGTATGCATACTAAGTTCTCGGACTTCAACTATCAAACCAATATGCTTACGGGTATGCATACTATGGTTCCCGGACTTAGAATAACTTGGAACAGTTAGCATACAAGTACGCATACTGTGCTATATCCAATCAATGGTTAATTGTTCTAAACTCCCATTTCAATCATTGAAACATTCTTAGAAGACAGGAATAGATGTCTCACATAAACTATTATCTTCAAAGCAATTTTCAATTGATCGAATGATCAATACGAAATATTCCGATTCTATATCAAATGTCTGTCTCACACAAATCATGTAAGATGTTACCAGGCGATTTTCACATGATCATCTTTTGACTTTCGTCAAGAATAAAGATGAACTTGGTTAAAGCTAAAGCTTACCAACAAATATTTCGAGAAATATGTAAGCGAGTTAAACTCATCTCGAAATATCAAATGTGTATAAAGTAAAGTCTATATAGCTATACGACTTATGTCTCAATAGGAGATAGAATAAAAATAAACTTCTGAGTGATAGATGAGTTCAAGTCTCCACATACCTTTTGTTGATGAAGTTCCACAAGCTTCCCTTAGTAGTTCTTCGTCTTAAGTCGATGAACGCCGTGAAGTCTAAAGCTCAACTACACATTCTATCCTAATCCGAGGCATAGCTATAAGTAGACTAGAATTCAAGACTTATAGTTTTGACAACTAAACTTGACAAACAAGCTTGAGATAGCAACGCTTGTGAGTTCAACCGAGCAGTGCTATAACAGGTATTTTATTAAGAATCAAAATCAAAGTTACAAGAGATGGTAGGTAACCTAGCGACGAATTGGGAACCAACACCTTTTGAATAATAATACCTAGTCTATGAAATAAAGAACTACCTATTTTTTAATTAGCATAGTGACTAACTAGGCAGTTTCTTAGTATCTTGAGAAATAAAACCAAGTCTTCTACCAATTCTCCTAGGGTAGAAAAGGCTAATGCTTTGAAACTATAACCATGTTTGACACATTTATCTAAGTATGTAGTGCATTTGCGACTCACTGCAGCATTGATAACATAGACCGGAGTTAAGCTACGGGTTCTGGCAGTTGTGAATGGCGAGACTCCAGTGACATCAAAGCATACATCTTTTCCGTTTTTTTTATTATTATTAAAAAGAAAGCAAGATTCTTACACATCGATGGAAGGTAGCCGAGCAACAAGCTGCGCACCCACTCCTTTTCGAATAATAATACCTAACATATGAAATAAAGAACCTCCTATCTTGCAGTTTGCGTTTTGACTTGCAAGACAATTTTTTCATCTTTTCAAAAATACGCATGTGTCTGCAGCAAGTTCTCCCAGAGTCGTAAAGGAAAGAAAACTAAAATCATAACCATGTTCAAGGCATTTGTCCAAGTATTTAGTGCACTTGCGGGTAACATCAGTAGAGATAGCATGTCCAGGGGTGAAATTCACGGTACTAGCACTTGTAAAGGGTGAGACCCCGGTGACATCAAAACATACGTCTCGACTATTTTATTAATTGTACACAAATATGTCAGACAACCTTAAAACATTGGCATTTTACGAAAAAAAACCCATAGGTACCTCTTTACGAGCAGCAACTCCATCCTTATAACAAATGTCTGCGAAGACATCACGCACCAAATCATGAAGAAACTTAAGGCCAACATCCTTAGCACATTGTAATACATGATCACCATAAGTATCCATAGCGCGGTCACAGCTATTGCAGTGGCTATTTTCGGCGAAAAGAGGAATGCATAATCTGTATTGAAGTACAGACCTGAACTGACGGGGGCCTATAGCTTGGTTGATTCCGGGAATAGGTATAGCCCTGAGGAAATCCATTGCATAAGCTGTTTTGTTGGCATGCCATAGGTTAGACTCTCTGACTGACAAGGGGTATCTGCTGGGTATTTCTTTCATAATCACACCAAAGTATTGAGCTGCCAAAGACTTCATAAATTGAAGGGCAGCATCATTGATGTTGAAAACCGAAGGTGAACTTCCATAGGATTGAGTATAGACCTGTAAAGCATGTTCATAATGTTGGTTCGAGTCGAAAGAAGATGTACCTTGTAAAGAATACCTTGTAGATGTTGGGTTTGTGCACAAGATACAAGATAATAATACTTAGAGGTATCAATCATGGTATAAACACCCAAGCCTCCATCTTTAATAGGTAATGTTGCCATGCGTTGTTGAACAACACTGAAGACCGATCCATCACCAACAATCAACAAATGGAAATACTGGAGCAGTTGTTGGTCAACCACCTCTGTAGCCACCTGCAAAAATTGAGGGCTAGTCGTACGCAAAGTAAAATAGAGTCGGGACACTCATATTGAAGACATTCGAGAAGTCCACAAGAAGCATTGTCATGTTGTTCTAATGGCCTCTCACTTCCAACAATCTGTTAGCAGAGTGTAATATCCCTTCACCTCCACATGGATCGCTGACGCCAAATTGGTGATTACCAAGGTAAGTAGTCAGGTCCTTGCACACTGCTATGACTGCCAATTTGGAACATAAACGCCTCCATATCGTTCCCACGATAATTGGTCTTAAACCACCACCAAGTTTGATTAGAGGGGTTAATGGAGCATTGTCTATAAACTCCCCTTAAATAGCAGGGCATCTTCCAGCCACCCATAGGTTAATAACCCCTGCAATTGATTGTAATAGATCCTCAGATACAGATGCAACAGCGCCACTAAGTGCGTCTAACAAATGTTGAGCTCTAAGCCCATCGCGGCCACATGAGGTTCCTTTAGGAAAGCTCCTCGGTGCCATTAAAACAGATTTGGTGTCAACAGATATGGATGTTGCGGGGATGTTGGCAGTGGGGATGATAGGAGGTGGGGCTGGTGGGTATTTCTGTGTAACTCATAAAGAGTGTCAGGGGGGGAGGGGCACACCCTTGGAAGACAAAACACAAATTGCAAACATGTAATGGTCGTAACTCAGCTTCCTCCTAAAAGCCTCAAGGTTTGTATCTTTCTTCTTTCTCTTGTTGCTGGATTGCTGTCGTTGTAAGTGAGGCCTGGAAATATCAAGTAAGTTTTGGACCAAGGCAAAACACCCATTTGGTTCTTTCCATGCTGCTAAGGCCTGATTGATTGCTGCCATCTGCAACTTTTTACAAGTGCCAGATCGTTCTTCACTGGAAATTTTAGGTAAGTATAGATTTAGTGTGCATGTAGGCAGTAACAAGAGTTGCATCCAAGCTTCCAAGTTCAATGGATTGGATAATACATTGTCTAAGGCAAATTTTAATTTTCTAGAAAATTGTAATATGCAAGGAGGTGGGATACTAACCGTAGTGGTAATTTGCTGCTGAAAAATTAGGTCGAGTGTCTCCACAGTGAGGATGCCATCAATAGTGTCTTCCCTGATTTCATCGATGACTCTCTCTATAGAGGATTGTGGCTTCACGATGTCGTGAATTAAGAAGTCTGCACCTCTTCCATTAAAAGGGCCAACAATGATAACCTCTGGATGACTCGGATTACAACAAGGTTTCCTCCATGTATGGGTACGTAAGCATTTAATGCAATGCATAACCACCATTGTGTATCATATATCATTCACGCCCAAGCAACAAAGCAATAAACACGGTTGTGTATTGTTATTATTATTTATTATTACACAAAAAGAGATGCCACCTAGGATTTTAATTGCAAAACGAAGAGTAATATTTACATATGAATGGAGGGGAGTCGTGCCACAATCTGTGCGCCAACACCTTAATACAAAAGTATTATTATTATTGTTACACAACTACATGTAGGTATGTGGACTCTCTTCTATTAACTTCAACATTGGCGATATCGCCCCCCATCCCATGTGATTATTGGCGGTATTATACTTCTTTGCAGTTAAAAGGGAGATACATACTAAATTGCAACTAACTGAGCGTGAATCTGTTTTGTGGCAATGTAATAGAGTGAAACATTCTCAGGATTATTTACTTGCTATCCCCATCAGCGGGCTAAACCAAAGTATTGGTCCTAGGCAGTTTAGCTCGATATTTTCTTACCGTTTTGGTATCCCTCTATTTACGGAAGGCGGTTGTTGCTCAAGTTGTGACAGGGAGATGGACATTTACGAATACCACGCGTTACATTGTGCAAGTGATTTCGGCCTTAAATATCGACACGAGTTAGTTAGAGACGTATTCACAGATATTTATTTCAAGGCTGGGGTACATGTAATAAAAGAAGTTGCGCTGGGGTTTTTATCCGACAATGATAAAGCTTTGAGACCTGCCGACATTCTTTTATATAGTTGGGGGAATGATCGAGATGCGTGTTTCGATGTTACATGCATCTCACCCTTCACAGGTGATGGCATCTGTACCTTCATCCCTGACCAAGCCATCTCTAAGGCAATCACACGCAGACGTAAGAAGTACCTGGATAAGTGCCTAGCATATAGATATGGCTTCAGAATACTGGCTTTCTTAACCTTGGGTGAGTTTATTGAAGACATTGTGGCTCTTTTAAAAAGATTGAAGAATTGTTTCAAACGTCAATATGCTAATGTTAAAATAGGCAGTACTTTTTGTTTTATAGAATTGGAATTGCTATTCAAAAGGGGGTTGGAGCTCAACTTGTTGCTCGACTTCCAACCAACTCCTTGTAAAACTTATTTTAGCATTATTTTTACACAAAAAGTATTTATTATTATTATTATTATTTCCTTAATCCATGACTTCCTCATAGAAAACTCTTGATTTTCCATATCTTTTCAAATATTGTTCAGTTTACCATATGGTTAACAAAGTAAGTGGTCCCGCAACCATTAGGTCTTTACACCATGTAATATATTTTAATATTTTTAAATATTGATCGTTCGAGAAAGATTCTACTTCCCCATTCGAGCAAAGATCAAGAGGTTCTGTCAAGATCAAACTCTCCAGAAAAATAAAATAATGCTCGAATGACCACCAAAAAATACCCAAATTTTCGTAGTGTACATCCGTCGACATGGTGGCTTGTGTACCACTATGGACGGTCCAAGCCAGTTCCTTTACCACCATGGACAGCCGGTCCCACCTATTCATTAATTAATTATTAGATTAATCCTCCTAGTGTAAAGACCCTCAAGCTCGTCAACGCTATTAGACCAGTCAAGAGACGTCTTAGCCGATAATAACTCGATTAGTTTAACACGAACGTTAAGTAATAGAAATTAATCTAAAAACGATTTAGATACGAAACTAGTATCACTAGATAGATCTCGAAAAATTATGTGAAATGGAATACTCGAACGTGTCACTCGGATAACGGACGAAGAAGAAATCATGATAGTTAGAAGGACAAGATAGATTTTTTTTGTAGTGGTCCGACCTGGCTGCCCATATCCAAGTAATGAGTGCTTTTATCATTTTTCATTGTTCTTATCAACAAACCCGATCGAAGAAGATTATTTCTTCTTCTTCTTCTTCTTCTTCCTTCTTCTTTCTTCCTATTTTCCTATGTTCTTCATGCTCGTGTTTTTGTGAGAAGAGTTGGGTGTTTTTGAGATCGGCAATTAAGGGAAAACATTAAGAGATGATCGTTAGTGATGATGTTGTGGTTGATTGAGCACGGGATGAAGAGAATAGAACTGCTGCTGTAGATTGAAGTTAAGATTCCTAAAGTTAAGTTTTATATGGAGTTGAGATGAGAATCGAGTTGCTGATAGATGAATAAGAAGAGGGTTGTTGTTTAATTGCTTATATGAATTAGTTTTGAATATGAATCAAGAGTTATGGTTTCTCAGAGATTTGAATTAAGGTTTTGTTAAGAACTGATGTTGATGGATGAACGGAATTGAGGGTTTTGAAGAGTGATTGGAGTTAAGTTTGATATGAATAAGGATTTAAGATTAAGGAATAACTTGAGAATGATTTTAGGGTTTCTGTAATTCATTGAAGATATGATTGGAGGTGATTAAGAAGAAATTAGATAATGGGTGTTGAAGAACGTGAAGTAAAGAAGATTGTTATGGTTTTAATTTGGGGATTTGGTTACAGGGAAGAAGTTTGATTAAGAAATTTGCAGAATTAGGGTTCATGTTCTTTCCCAAATTGAAGTTAAGGTTTCTCTGTAAATCAAAGATGTAATTGAATTGTTGGGTTGTTCAGTTTTGAGATGATTGCTGAATCAAGTTAGAATAAGAAGAATAAGCTAAATTGAATTGCTTGAGAGGAATCTTTTTGAGGTAATTGTTCTTCTGAATTAATTGGTGAAGTTATTTAGTTTCATTGATTGAATATATGTAGTTGATGATCAAATTAAGGTCTTAGTTAGGTATGGAATGAAGTTGGTTGTTATTTTGAGTTACTCGGAATTGTCTTATGTTGGTGATTTGGGACTTAAGAGTTACATGGGGTGGATTGAATGGAGTTGAGGTTTCTTAGAAAGTTTGGTATGAGTTACAGTTAAGGGTATGAATGATTTGAAATGTTAGATGAATGTTAGGAGATTGCAGGTGTGTAGTTTTGGTGGTGGTGATGTTAAACTGATGGATAGGTATGTTATGAATCGTTGACTGATAGATTGAATGGTTGGTTGAACTTGTACTATAGTAGTTTATGAATTATAAAGGTTCTGTGTTGGAATAAGAATTATAGATGGTGTTATTGTTTAGATTCAGGTTGTGTGTGTGGGCAGAGTTATTTGAATTGGTGGTATTGTTGATGTTGTGAGTATTGCAGGTGGTGGAGGAGTTATATGTGTGGGTGGATTTGATAACAAGAGATTGGTGTTGGAGTTCTTGTTTGTGTGACATTGGTGATGTTGTGGCAGGAGAGATACTAGAGGAGAACAAGGATGTTGGAGTTAGACTTGATCAGCTAAGATGGATAATGAGTAAACTGGTGTAAGGATTATGAGATAGAAAAGATGTGGTAGTAGTGAGAATCACAGTGGGTAGTCCTGTTGAGAAGATAGTTCTTCATGACTAATCGCAATTCTTTGGTAAACTTAGTTTGTAATTGTAAATGAGTTATGAAGTTGCTTTAAATGAATGTATTTAGAATTGAAATGTTAAAGAAGTAGAATTGGAAATGAGACTATGGCAGGGAGGAATGATTGCTCAGTTTGAGCTTAGTTAGTGTGTTGAGTCTTGTGATGCACCATTATGATGCAGTTCAGCTTCTGGCCTGTGCAAGGGCCTTGGTTTGTATAACCTGAATATGTCTTATGGACTGAATCAACTCACCGTTTTTCCCTGACTTGACTTGAGTTGGACCCTTGACCCGATTTGACTCAGTTGACCTTTTGACCAGGACCTTGACCTTGACCTTGACCAGTGGACTTGACTTGGAATAAATGTTGACCGCCAGTTGACTCTTTTGACTGTTAGTGACCGTTAGTTGACCTGGGTGGTCAGACCTTGTGTTAATGGGCTGGTTTGATGGACTAGGGCTTAGAACAATTAGTTAAACTTGTATGAGCCATGTGTGAGCCTTTTGGCTAAACTCTTAGAGTTCTTGTGTGAATAACAGTTAGTCTTTATTAACAACGATCGATTCAAAGGATGAACCAGTGGATCGTGGATCTCGAGGTAGGCGTGGCTTGTCATCAAAAGAGGTGGGAATTTATATTTAACTCTTTTGTGATTATTGTTGTTTTCTTTTACCAAAGTTATGTTTAACAAATTCATGCATTTTCTGATACTCTATTCCTTGCATTGGCTAGTTTTAAATTCCGAAAGTTCTGTTATCTCTTTTAATCTTTCCATGGTTTGGAAAGGAATTGTAATGCTTTGTTTATCTTTATGAATTGTTTGGGAAATAAGAATTTCTGTTTGTATGTTTGGAAATGAGAATTTCCATCTGTGGTATATAGGATACTGCTCCTTTTTTTATACCTACATGAATTTAGCTTTTATGCACATGACTAGGGCGATACACCGCAATATTATTATTGAGTGTGGTTAGCACAAATATTATACATTGTTTGATGAAGGAGTTAGTTCCATATACATGATTGTTTAAATCTGTGAATTGGTTGCCTTTTTATGTTTAGGTAAAACATGTATTGTTTTCTAGATCATTCCAATGATTACTTGAAAGTTAAATATTATTTCCATTGGGCACCCCTTCTCACCTTTCCAACTTTCAGTTTCAGAGACAAATCGGAGTTGCGCAGCGAAAGCTTCAAGGGTTGAGTTCGTTAATTAGTGGTTAACTTCTGCTATGTTTATTATGTTGTATATTTTGTTTGTAAACCAAATGACTATTGTATATGTATCATTTGAGAGAAGATTCTTGTATATATATATATATATATATATATATATATATTTATTTCAGAGCGGGGCTAGTTTTTGGGTTAAGTTTGGTAGCATATTTCTTAATTGAATGTTTAAGTATATGATTTAGATTCTTAGTGCCTCTTTATTTAGTTAATATCTTGGATAAGTCAGCTGCTAGCTTTGGGGGCGCTACAGTGTTGGTATCAGAGCTCACTATTAGATCTTAAATGGGAAAAGATAGGAATAACCAATGCGAGTTAGTGAAATAGATTAGTTTAGAACTGGGTTGGGTTGTGAGATAAATCTTAATCGTTAAAAGCTATTAATAATTAAAAGACTTATTTGATTGATTGATTGATTGATTTGTTTGTTTGGTTGTTTGTATATGGTGAAAATTGTAGGATACACCAATAACTTTAGTTAATAAAGATTAGAGAATAATTAGTCTAAAAAGTATGAATACGTAGACAATCTAGAATAAATAAATAAATAAATAGTGAGATTAGTATTATTGATAAATCTTGAAAGTCACATAGAAACTTATTGAATACCTTGACTTATAGATAGAATCAACAATTTGTAATTGCATAAGTGTTGATAATATTTTTGGGACTCAATAATATCCGTAAGAGTAGTTGGAAACCATCAATGTTAATAATAAAAATATTATTATAGTGATTATAGATGATAAAAGAGTAATAGTAATTTTTATAAAGCAATGATTAGCATTTATCAATTAATATTATATTGAACTTAACTTAACTAAAGTTTCGATAAAGATATATAACGATAAAAACAATAATTATGATTAAATATATACGGAAAATTATTAACGCTTATCTACGGTTAAATTTTATAAATTAAACTAATTACAAATTAGAGATACGTGTTTTGCGTTTAAAATAGACGGTTAATATAATACTTATTAGACGTTAGACGTAAAAGTGTGAGAATAAAATGTATAAAATAAAAGGACTCAACTTGTTAGTAACCTTGTACCGGAATTATCTTTAATTTAACAAATGATTCAGTAAATCTTTTGAAACAAATATACACGAAATAGTAATAATAGTATTCGAATGCTTAGCGTAATATTAGACTTAAAAAGGAAATAAATTCGTATATCAATAGAATACTTTACATTAATAGCAAAATCTAAAGACTTTTAAGATATATTATAATTTTGTGCAGACTCAATTTTTTTTTTTTAAGGAAACAGACATTTTATTTATATTAATCCTCAGAAACCTTGAGACGTTGCATAATACAAACCGGGATTTCATCATGAAACCACCATCTATTTAAAAAGTTTGAAATTGCAAACTGAACTGAATCATGTGCAATTGAATTTGCGTCTCTTGGAACAACTATGAAACTAACTTCACTAAAGTCGTTGACGCGATCTTGAATCGAGAGAACAGTGGATCTAATACTGTTAGAGCATTGCTCGGTCGAACTCGCATGCGTTGATATCTCAAGCATGTTTGTCAATGTTAGTAATCAAAACTATAAGTCTTGATTTCTAGCCTACTATAGCTAAAGGTCTCGGACTAGGATAGAAAGTGTAGTTGAGCTCAAGAAATCCATGGCAATCATCATACAAGACGAAGGACTACTCAAGGAACTGGTGGAACTTCATCGACTAAAAGGTATGTGGAGACTTGAACTTATCTGTCACTCAAAAGTCTATTTACTCTATCTCATATTCTTGAGACAAAAGTCGTTTTGATATATAGACTTTCATTATACACATTTGCTATTTCGAGCCGAGTTTATCTCGCCTATCTATTTCTCGAAATATGTGTTGGTAAGCTTTCGCTTTAGCCAAATTCATCTTTACCTAGTGACGAATGTCATGTTATGTTTCAATCACTTTGAAAATTGCTCGACGAAAAATGGTCTGTGAATAACGGCTATATAACGTTCTCTGAGAATGTTTCAATGATTGAAATGAGAGTTTAGATTACATAACCATTGGTAGGATATAAGCATTGTTGTGGAAACACATATATGTATAAGTCCTTATTCCTTGAACCAAAGTTTGCGAACTTTGTTGATCAAGAGAAACGGAATGTGGCGTGAGCCAAGTACGCCAAATCGGTCCACGAACTGGAGGAAGTTCTCGACCCGAGAATTTCTGCTGGAGTTTGTGAACTCCTTCCGTGAGCTTAAGTACGCGAACCCAGTCCGCGAACTTGAGTAGGTTATATCTAAAACCGGTTGTTCTTGAACTCATGTTTATATAAACTAAGGAATGCTTTTGTAAACCGGGGCTATAAAGTTCATGAAACGATTCGAGTGAATCAAACCTTTTTTGCTTCAATTGTGTCTTGTGTAGTTACATAAGATCTAAGCAATTGAACAACTCTCTAACTAGTTCATTTGAACCATTTGAACTAGTTATGGTGAAGAAGAATATGGTTGATATGAAAGTGATCATATGGCTAACCATTTGGTTGACTATTGTTGAACCAACAAATGTTAATGTTTGGGAACGGTTACATAAACCCAAAATTGGACATTTCATTTGTGTGTAACAAGCTAAGGTTTCGATCCAACGGTTAAGAAATATTAGCTTGAATCTAATCAGGTTTTCATCTAACGGTGAATATTGAATGTTTTGTTACTAAGCTAACATTGATTGCAAACCCTGATTTGGAAGACTATATAAGGGAAAACTCTAGCAACTGGGAAACCTAATCCCCACACCTTACGTGTGATACTAGTTGCATAAGCTAGAGTCGTTTCTCCTTTAACCTTGGTTTTTCTTCTCTAAACCAGGTTAACGACTTAAAGACTTCATTGGGATTGTGAAGCCAGACCGATACTACTTTTCTTGTAGTTGTGTGATCTGATCTTGCTGTTTCTATCGTACGAGTACAATTGAAATAATTGGCTTGAGATTTATATCTCCGATAGGCAAGATAGAAAAGAAATCACAAATGTAGACACCCCAATTTTGCACGGTCGCGAAAGATTGCCACAATGGTATCCGAAATGTTCTTAGGCAAAGTTTGTTGCTAGCCCAAAATAATAACACCCGCGAACTAGAGTCCACTATAAACTGTGCAAGTCCAAAATGCCTAATAGTTCCCTAGTACGTAACTATAACTATGTCAGTGGTCGTACTTTAATTTCCTTCGTCAAAATGTGTCCATTAGGTCCGAAGGTGAGTCCAAACTTGAGCTCAGTTAGTTTTCCACCGAACAATGACCACTAAGTCCACCCAATTGAGAAATGCACCCTCTAGAGCCCAAAACCTCATAGGTTTGCCGTCCATCCCAAAATGAGTAGAAAATGTGGACACCTTACCTTAGCTTTGTTCACAGGACATTCCGTGTTAGCAAAATCCTAAGATTAAATGATATTTGGCTATTTTAGTAAAGAAGAATGATTTTGGAGAATTTTTATTAATTGGAAATAATAATGATTTATATGGTTAGAGAATTTAGGTTTTTAATATGAGTCACCGGATTTAGGTCATTTTAATCCTAAGGTAGTTGTTGACGTAAGAAAGCTATAAATAGGGTGTCATTTTTGAGAACCGGTGGGGGGAAAGTTTCGGTAAAAATCAATAGAGATTAGGGAGGAAAAATTTCTCTAGAAACTTGGGAAAAAGGTTTAGAAGGGTTATTGTTTTTTAAAAATTAAGGTTCTGATGCTAGAGGTATTGTGAAATGGCATTCGGATACAATATTGCGGCATAGTTGGTTTATCATAATCTAAGTGACATTGAGGGATTCAACTGGCAAAACAGGTTTGCGTATATTTTTATAAGCTTTCTGTGCTTGATAATTATTTTTGGTGAATAATGAGAAATGTTGTTAGAACACTTGACGAACACCACTAGATATTTTACATGTTCAAAGCTCTTATTGATTTGTCCGTATTCGATTTGCTTCCATGCTGTTTTATGCAAATACAGTAATCATCTTTCATGTGTTACGGCTTTGACTAATTTTTGTCTCAAGTGGTTCGTAGCATGTCATATAAGCATCAAGTGTAGCCTAGTTAGACATCTTAGACAGGATTCGTCACTTGTTGCATAGATAAGCTTTCGTAACTACTCATATGTTCTCCATGAACTAGTTTGATGCATTTGATGACAAATATAATATTGATAGTGCTTGATAATTAATAGTAGTGGTAACAACAGTAATAAGAAATTTGGTGTTTAGTATAGATTCTGATTTCATATATTTTTTTAGATTTTCAATTACGATAATAATAATAATTTTATTTTATAATTTGATTTATTTTATGTTTTTTTTTTAATCGTGGGAATCTGATAATTTGGTATTTTTGCAGATTTACAATTTTATGAAGTTTGTTTTCTTTTTATATATTTTTGCAATCCAAACCCTAAGTTCCCAATTATAAAGTAGAGGCCGATCTTCGGATTGGACGGGCTAGGTGCCTCACACCTTCCTAGCCCGTATCTTGATTCCCGGACTCATCTCTGTAACTGGACCAGTGTTTTTGAAGGGTCCCAACTCCCTAAGTTGGGTGGCGGCTCTCCCCTAATAATAATTTCCACATGATTCCCATTTTGGATATTTAGAGATCCAAACCGATTTCGACGGTATCCACAGTGGCGACTCTGCTGGGGACATTGAGAATCTAACTCGAAAAATAATTAGGATTTTAGGGTTTTGATTTAACACAACTCGGTATTTGCACACACACACGTGCACGCACCTATCTGCACATTTGCATTACTTTTCGCATCGCCAGACGTCCGATTCTTAGGAAAACAAGTGGCTAGTAAGCTGAACCCGTGCCTTGGGCCTTATGGGAGTTACTAGCTGAACCACCACAAGCCTTAGCCCAGTACCAAAGAAGACTAGTCTAACTACGTCTGAGGTATATTTTACTAAGGTAGCCCAAGCCTACCCAAGAGTTAGTGAAACCTGCATGCACATGCATTAATTGTAAACTGCATTCATTGTTGCACAAAATCCGAGACATAAACACCCTTGTGTTACCATATATATATTTTTTGTTTCCTTTGAAATAGGAACACAAGCATAGAATCTGAAATGAATATCGATACTGGGGCAATGTCTTGGTTGCGCGAACAATTCCAACAGATGTTGGATACCAAGTTCTCAGAATATGAAGACACGATGGAAGCCGAGATCAAGAAGTTGACTCTCGATGCCATTGTTGAGTCCACAGGAAAACATGTCAGGGTTGATATGGGAAATGACAAAACTAATCATAATGAAGAGGTTAAAAAGAATGAGACGACAACACGAGAAAGACAATTAGCCCAGAAGCTCAAAAATATCGAAAGGACCTTGCAGAAAATGGGTGAGGATACAATAGATATACATGGGCTATATCCTTATCCCGATATTCGTTTACCTCCTGGATTTAAATTTCCGGATATGGATAGATATGATGGAACTGGGTGCCCAAAAACTCATATTCGCATGTATGTTGGGTATTTGAAGCCACTGGGTATCAATGATGGGTTGCTAGTCCAATTGTTCCAACGGAGTTTGACCGGAACAACATTAAAATGGTTAATGAAGACAGATCCAAGTTCGGTTTCGACATGGAAGAATATGGCTAACATATTTGTGAGGCGTTTTACACAAATCACTGACATTCAATTTACCCGCAAGCATTTGGAGGCAGTTAAACAAGGTCCGAATGAATCTTTTTCAGAATTCTTCCCGCGTTGGAGGACCAAAGCTATGGAGTTGGATGAGAAATTGTCCGAAGAAGAGATGGTAGATATTATAATGAATTGTTTGAACCATGAATATTGGAACCGGCTGATATCATCTTACCATCCAACATTACACACTTTATGGAAGGCGGGCTCACAGATTGAAAATGCATTGGACACGGGCAGAATGACCAGGTTGACCAACCCGGAGGACTCTAATGGGAATAATTGCGGAATGGCCACATTTACAGATGAAAATCAAGTGAATATTGTGCCAGTTGCATCAGTAATTGTATCACCCACATGACCATGCCAGGGGCAGAGCCAGAATTGGAATCAGGGAAGATCTGGACATCCTAAGAATAATTTTGTAGCGGAAAAGCACCCATTACCCTATCATCAAAGGGAAACCAAGGTTAATTTTGTCTTGGCAGAATACCATACAAATTTAGCCAACTCAATCAACAAGCAAAAATCTGCTGTCAATCGACCTGTTCACATTAGTGAGCTCTTCGCGGATCAGGTACAAACTGTGAATTCATTTAATTCAACTAATCGTCCTATTTTTAATCGTCGAGTTAATGGCATATTATTATGGAGTTGAGCAACCGAGGAACGTGCCAAATTCCACCCGATTTCCAGCAGAGCCTGTGCATATCTCTGACCTTCTACCAAAGCAGACCTCACCTGTTAGGCCTGTGCATATTTCAGAGATCTTGTCTTATCCCGTTCAACCATCGGCGAGTCTAGTTTACCTCTCAGATATCTTGCCTGCTGATCCAGTACATGCAACACAACAATCTTCATCTACAATGTGGAATCCGTTTAGAAGTGAGGGTGGTGATGAGTTTCAAAATGTAGCAAGAAATAGAACCATTTACAAGCCACCTCATCTCCGGAATAAAGACATAATTATGCCTCCCACACAACCATCATTCAGATGGAAGTCTGTAAGACAAGAGGATGAACAAAAAGTGGTAAGAACAATAGAGGCGGAGTCAGGTAAGTCTCTAACTCATTCTATTGAGTCAATCAGACCGGTTATGGGTACATCACCTGAATTTGTAAATAAGTCATATTTTATTTCCAATTTTCATAATATTTCAAAAAAATCAAAAAAATTTAATAAATTAAAAAACCAAAAAGATTTTGTTTGCAGGTTGGAAAACAACATATTTGGTATAAATAAAGTGTTTGAGAACACTGAAAAGCCGTGGGGACTGTGGAACCACCGAAAAAAAAAAACCTGAACCGGCTAAAGAAGAAAAGTTTGTCAATCAAAACAAGGAAAATCAATGTTTAAGGGCACCTCAGAGAAAGAAGATGAATGTGACCAAAATGTGGATACAATGCAAGAATGTGCCAAAACAGAATATAGAAGTAGTGAATTTAGTAGCAAAGAAACCACTTCAGTTAAGACCACAATGGATGTTGAAGACCAATGATAAGAAGGAAGAGAGATTCAAAACACATGAAGATGAGATTTTTCCACCAAATAAAGGCAAGACGATGAATCCTATACCGAAGGAAACTATTTCTTACAAAAACGTGTTATTAAATTTGAGAAATGATGGAGCAACTAATCAGAAGGAAGTGAATGATTTTCGCAGCAGAAGGTTCAAGAAAGAAAATAATCAGAAGACAATGAATAATAATCGGAGCATAAAGTTCAAGGAAACAATTAATCAAAAGGTAATGAATAATTTTCCGAGCACAAAGTTCAAGAAAGATATTAATCAGAAGACAACAAATGATGTTCCCAGCAAAAGGTTCAACAAAGCAATTAATCACATGACAATAATTGATTCTCCCAGCATGAGGTTCAGGAAAGCAACTCATCAGAAGACAATGAATGATTTTTCGAGTATAAGGTTCAAGAATGCAGTTAATCAGAAGGTAATGAATGATTTTTCAGAGATAAATTTCAAGAAGATGAAGGAATCAGAATTTCGAGAAGATCCAAGAATCATACAAAATAGAAGAATTGGTCAACAATTTGATCGGGGCAGCCAACATGATCCAGGCCCAGTAAGTGTTACTCGACCCAAGAAATACCATACCTAGGTAAGTGCTCAAATCTATCTAAGGGCGGCGAACGCTCATAAAACTTAAGGATATTTTTTTAGAAGTCCAATAATATCTCTCTCATAGTGTCATAGTTTAGGGGCAGAGTCGTCATCATGTTTGGCCTCTTTAATCAGTCAAAAAAAAAAAAACAAAAAAACAAATAAAATAGGGGCAGAGTCATCACCATGTTTGGCCCCTTCAGTCAGTCAGTCAATCAGTAAAAAAAATAAAATTATTTTCAGTTTTATAGTCTCAAAAAAAGGGGGCAAAATCGTCATTATATTAGGCCCTTCAAAAAAAAAAAAAAAAAAAAAAAACTAGGGGCACCAATATAATCATACTGGGCCCATGTCATTAGAGTGTTTCAGTCTTTTATTACAATGTCTGGTGTGATGAGAGAGATATGTTAGTTCATTTGTATGACATTATTAGTCCTGTACACCATCTCCTAAAGTTCTATGAGCAACGGACGTCCAAACGGGTAGGTTGAAAAAAAAATGAAAAAAAAAAAAAGAAGAAGAGAGAATGACAAAAAATGGTTATTAAACAGCCACTTTGGAAAATTGAGTAGCACTTCATAAAAGAGATGGAGGAAAAGAAGAGTCGCGTGGAGAAAGTTGAAGATTTGAAGCATCGAACGTCATTCCAAGAAAGCAGCAAAAATCCTGAATCGTTTTACAGTTTGAAGCCAATTGATGAAGTTAATTATAGCTGGGAAATAGCTGGGAGGTTTGAAGCCAATTGATGAAGTTAATTATAGCTGGGAAATAGCTGGGAGGATTGTCAGATTTGAAAATTTGGATGGGGACGGTAATATTTTTTGTGGCATCTATCAGACACGTGGCAGGTCAGGATTCCTAAACCTTTGTATATATTGAGTATTTTGTTTTTCACCTGTTCGTTATGAAAATTATTTTCTAGGATTTGTTTTCTTAATTAAAAAAAAAAAGTATTTATTAGGAACATGTGCTACTAATAGCTCTTTTGCAAGGTCATCAATTACAAGGTTTCTCCATACTTTGGACGAAAAGCTCGAAGGAGAAAGTGAAAAGCTATTTTACATAAGGAGAGTGGAAAGGAAGAATTCGTGGAAGTAGCTGGGGAAAATTATTTATCTGAAGCTCCATATGGATCGTAGAAAGGACAAGAGATGATGAAAATATTTGAGCAAAGTCTTAAAGATTGAAGAGCCTAAACTCAGACAATGCAATCGATGAGATGATGTAGCATGTGGTTAGATGAATTAATGTAATAAAGCGTAACCTGTTTTCGCAATAGTTGGTATGGCACAAGTACCGTTTCGTTGTGATATGTATCATGAGGATGTGTACGGGTGCAAAATCAAAATACTTAGAAATAATTCGGATGAACTTTCTAGTGTCATTACGGGTAATTTATGAGCAAGGAATCCAACATTTTAAATGTGCAAAATTGATGTGTATGTCTTTGGCATTCAGTTGCACGCAAACCTCTGCCAAAGAGGGGCAATTGTAGACACCCCAATTTTGCACGGTCGCGAAAGATTGCCACAATCGTATCCGAAATGTTCTTAGGCAAAGTTTGTTGCTAGCCCAAAATAATAACACCCGCGAACTAGAGTCCACTATAAACTGTTGAAGTCCAAAATGCCTAATAGTTCCCTAGTACGTAACTATAACTATGTCAGTGGTCGTACTTTAATTTCCTTCGTCAAAATGTGTCCGTTAGGTCCGAAGGTGAGTCCAAACTTGAGCTCAGTTAGTTTTCCACCGAACAATGACCACTAAGTCCACCCAATTGAGAAATGCACCCTCTAGAGCCCAAAACCTCATAGGTTTGCCGTCCATCCCAAAATGAGTAGAAAATGTGGACACATTACCTTAGCTTTGTTCGCAAGACATTGCGTGTTAGCAAAATCCTAAGATTAAATGATATTTGGCTATTTTAGTAAAGAAGAATGATTTTGGAGAATTTTTATTAATTGGAAATAATAACGATTTATATGGTTAGAGAATTTAGGTTTTTAATATGAGCCACCGGATTTAGGTCATTTTAATCCTAGGGTACTTGTTGACGGAAGAAAGCTATAAATAGGGTGTCATTTTTGAGAACCGGTGGGGGAAAGTTTCGGTAAAAATCAATAGAGATTAGGGAGGAAAAATTTCTCTAGAAACCCACGAAAAAGGTTTAGAAGGGTTATTGTTCGAGAAGAATTAAGTTACAGTGCTAGAGGTATTGGCGGCATTCGGATACAATATTGCGGCATAGTTGGTTTATCATAATCTAAGTGACATTGAGGAATTCTACTAGCAAAACAGGTTTGCGTATATTTTTATAAGCTTTCTGTGCTTGATAATTATTTTTGGTGAATAATGAGAAATGTTGTTAGAACACTTGACGAACACCACTAGATAATTTACATGTTCAAAGCTCTTATTGATTTGTCCGTATTCGATTTGCTTCCATGCTGTTTTATGCAAATACAGTAATCATCTTTCATGTGTTACGGCTTTGACTAATTTTTGTCTCAAGTGGTTCGTAGCATGTCATATAAGCATCAAGTGTAGCCTAGTTAGACATCTTAGACAGGATTCGTCACTTGTTGCATAGATAAGCTTTCGTAACTACTCATATGTTTTCCATGAACTAGTTTGATGCATTTGATGACAAATATAATATTGATAGTGCTTGATAATTAATATTATTGGTAACAACAGTAATAAGAAATTTGGTGTTTAGTATAGATTCTGATTTCATATATTTTTTTAGATTTTCAATTACGATAATAATAATAATTTTGTTTTATAATTTGATTATTACATTAACTAGTTGGAAGCCTAACAAGCTAAGCTCCAACGACATACTACTACATTAATTGAACAGGTTGATGTGCTAGCCTACCAGCGGGCCTCATGGGGAACCTTGCCAAGGGGAGCCGAAACGGCGGGAGGGGGGCGAGATTGTGTCACAAGGGGGGCAAACTAACACTACCTTCCATGTTAATTCCTGCAATATTACGCCATTGGGGACTCGAACCTGGGACCTCCTGGAGCGCATGAAACTTAGGGGAACGGGGATGACCAGCTGAGCTAGGGGCCCGTTCTTTATTTTATGTTTTTTTTTTTAATCGTGGGAATCTGATAATTTGGTATTTTTGCAGATTTACAATTTTATGAAGTTTGTTTTGTTTTTATATATTTTTGCAATCCAAACCCTAAGTTCCCGATTATAAAGTAGAGGCCGATCTTCGGATTGGACGGGCTAGGTGCCCTACACCTTCCTAGCCCGTATCTTGATTCCCGGACTCATCTCTGTAACTGGACCAGTGTTTTTGAAGGGTCCCAACTTCTTAAGTTGGTTGGTGGCTGTCCCCTATTTATGGGTGAAAACTATTTCTGTCGGTTTTGGTAATTTGGGGTATGTGGATGAGAAATGAGTCTAAACCTTAAACAAATGCACTGCGCGGTGAGTGCTTGTAGATTCGAGAGATCAATCTGTGCAAGTCCGGCCTAAACCAAGAAATGGCCGTTCCAGACTTGTTTCATTCACAAAGTGAAGGAGATGGGGTTGATCTTAGGGAGGGAAGCGAAGAAGGTGTTGAGAATGTGAAGGTGTTGGCTATGAATGACTTGTATCGTAAAGTTTGGGCGGCTTGCGGGGTGTAAGCTATCGGTTCCGGTGTTTGAATACGATTGTATCAACACTTGCCTCGTTGTCCTGGACTTGTTCTTGTTTCTCCTGTCTTTGGAAGATAGGGAGGAGAACCTATTTATACAAGTCTTTTAGCCTAACCTTCGTATCTCGTGGGAAGTGGAGAAAGTGGAGTGATGGAGTAGTGGAGTCGTGTGTTAGTGTCACACGACCAGTCTTGCCCACCTCTCCCATCATCACTAACCGTCCATGACTTCCTGACACGTTCTTGTGATGGCGTGTTTGCGCGCCGCACTTTGTAAACCGCCAGACCAATACCCCAGTATGTATTCCCGGTTTGTGACATGATTGATGTCTCGAGTGTGTGGATCGTGGGACCCCTGAAAGTTGCATGTAATGCTAAATTGAATAACTGCGTTATTCGGGAAGTTGATACTTGTGAAGTATCGTGTGTATTCTATGTGCATCGCATCGATTATACTCGGCATGTATGAAGCATCATTTGTTTGATCGTCTCAAAATAGCCTCATGTCCAGCCTACTTCATGTGATGGTTTGGAAGTTGCGCAAGAAAATCCTCCCTTGACCGACCGCATGGTGTGGTAGAGTGACGGATGGTAATCACCATGACGCCGCACTGACCAATTAACTCCTGACCAGGGCTGTATAACCAAGCCGGTGAAGTTGGACGGACGAGATGATCTTTGAGACACTCATCTGCGACCGTTAATGAAATTAGGATTTTAGAAGAGGTGCGCAAGCATCCCTCTTCGGCTTGGTCGAATCCAAGCTTGGGATACGATTTTGTCCAGGCCAATCGTGCATGCGTGTAGACGACATGATGGTGTAGGCGCCCATACCCCATTATCTCACGAAGATGTGATCTGGGCCACTCAATTCATCTGGCGAAGTTGAGTGGTCGAGATCAGTTTGTGACAAAAAACTAGTGCCGCAAAAGCCGCACATCATGCTAACTTCGGGCGCGCGTTCCAAGACAACCAATTCTTGGTTGGTCTTGGCCGATCGGTCTGGAGTGTAGGAGGTAGGCTGGTGTTCACGCCTATACCCGACTGTCCCATGAAAACGTGATCTAAGCCACTCAAATCGTCCGGCGAAGTTGAGTGGTCGAGATCAGTTTTGCAATTTGGGAAGTGTGACCACGCTAGTTTGGACGCGCGTTTTGGGATAGCCATGAATGATATGCCTTGGCCGATCGGTGAGGGGATAGACGGGCCCACGGTGGTCATCTTTGGTATGGCCGGACCTGCTTAATCTAATCTCGAACCTTTCATTCGTGCCGGAGAAAATGGACGCTCGTGATGTTTAAAACCCTAATTTTGAGTTTCACGGCCGTGCGTCATGCTCTGTTCGGGCACACGAATTGGGATGACCAACCATGGTTGGTCCTGACCGATTGGTCAGGTATGTAGGCGGGCCCTCGGTGATTGTGTTGACATGCTCTGGGCCCTTTGAATCTACATCTACACCCTCCATCTATACCTGCGAAGATGGATGGTTGAGACTGTTTTGCGACACATGTAATATGCCGCAAACCCTAATTTAGGGTTTTCCGTCCATACCGCTCTGGTTTGGACGTTTTGGCAAGCTATGGCAATCTTTTGGGAGGCCGACCATGCGGGGTCCGTGTTGGTTCGGCAGTGAATATTCCATACCTGCTTGGGGGTTATGGAATTGATCTGGGCCATCCAATCATGCTGGTGAAGTTGGATGAACGAGATCATATCCAGACTGATACGGGCAGTCCGGATGCTCAATCGGGATAGTATAACACTCCAAGAGTTGCTCAATCGGGCTAGTATAACACACCGAGAGTTGCAGCCTGTACGGGTATTTCGTACATGCTTTCATTATAATGCTTGGAGATTCGTGTTTCTCTGTGGAGAGCAACACTCAGTCGTCATGCCGCACTGATAATGAGTACAGGAAATACAAGGCTGCTCACGCATTAATTAATAATGCTATAAATTCACAGGGTATATGGGATTGTTGCTACATGCTCCAACCTGGATGAATTTCGTGTATTTAATTCACGAGAATGGGATTGTTGCCACATGCTCCATTCTAGGTGAATTAGTAAAGTGAAGAAGTATTCAACACTTATTAATGGCTTTATCTTTTACGAGATGTTAGCGCATAATTTTTGGTTTTTACAATTTTAACCTTAAATGAAAATCCACCATCAACATTAAGTCCCCGCCTAGCACATAATGGTTACACTATTGTGGGGTAGGCATGAGATGGTGACATACATATGTGAGAAAGACAAGATAAAGGAAGTTTACCCGGAAGAGTATTGACCGACCGCTAGTTGTCCACGCCGTTGTGCTTGTATGGAATCCTTTGGTGGGACCGGTTTCCTTCTTTGGGTATTTGAATCAAAAGAGGAAACCAAATAAAAGAGGAATCCTTGTTCTATTGGGATTCTTCTAATTTTTTGTCTATAAAAGAGGCCAACCCCTTTTATTTTTCTCATTTTTTTTTTTTTGTTTGGCAGCTCCCGTCCGCGACTATTTGCTCCCGCCGACGCCGACGCGTTATTCTTCTTTGCCAGTCAGCCGTCCGTCCGTCCGCCAAGGTAAGTTTCGGTTTTTTTTTTTTTTTTTAGGAAAAACCCTAATTTCTTAGGTAAAATCTTTTGATAGATACATCATGCCCAGCTTCCCATCAAGATTGATAGTAAAACCGCCCATTTTGCTAGAATTGTTTAGTTCCGCGAGCCCATGAATATGCCGTTTTTGCTTCTTCTTCCATCATTGCATGCAAAACCTAGTTTCTTAGGTTGTAGCTTGGAGAGAAATTTGGCTTGAATTTCATGAACACAATTCTCCTGAGAAAACCGTGTTATAATACGTGCATACGAATGCGGTCCCACCATGTGTGTTTGATCCGAACGTGGGTCCCACCCACACATGCTTGACTGAAAGTCGACCACATACTAGCCTTGTGCCCGGACATGAAGCTTGAGTAATACCGGACTTGAAACCAATACCGGACTTGAAACTTGAGTAATACCAGACTTGAAACCAATACCGGACTTGAAACTTGAGCAGTTCGCACTCGCGTGTTTTTTTTTTTTTTTTTTATTATACGGGTACTGACTCTTGTCTTTATTGTAGAATGAAGAAAAGAACTCCTGTTGACATGTCTTCTGGAGATAATGCTGGTGTCAAGTCGGGAAGTGTTGACAGCTTCAAAGATATGCCGAACATTGCTGATGAGTTGTTCACCTTGTCTTTTCCAAACATTAGGAAACATCCCTCTCACAAGATAGTCCTGCTTTCTGATTCAGAAAATATGGAAGCTGATCCATCTTCTTCTTCGGCACTTGTGATGAGGTTCTGTCTTCGAAGAAATGAATATTCGCCTTCTCCTATCGACTTCAAGACTTGTCATACTCCGCTGGCTTCTTATGAAGGATGGATGAGGCGCATGTTGAATAATAAGGACATTAAAGCCAGTTTGACCAAAGCGCAAATCCTCAATGCAGTCATGGCATCTGCTACTCTTGAAATTAAGAAAGATGCTGCAGGCTTGATTACTTTCATTTCTCGGTGGCGCCCTTCTACTCATACAGCTATATCTATATGGGGAGAGATGACTATTACTCTGGAAAGCGTAGCTGCATTGATGAACCTGCCTGTTGCTGGGAATCTTCATTATGAGCTTTCTGACACGGAACAACGTGATTATGATACTATACTCCAAAAGGTGGCAGAATTCGACGATCTGGACAAGGAGGAGAAAAAAGATACAAGATGCTTTTACACCCGGGTGGGTATCGAATGGTCTCCTGTAGATCCAGAGCCGGATCAGGAGTTGGAAAACGAGCTCAGCGTGATTGCATTCCTGTCTCTGTGGCTATCCAGAGATGTATATGATGACGGTTCTGGAAAGAAAACCATAAGGGGTGTTCTGGTTAAGATTGCTATAAAGCTAGCAAAAGGCGAAGTTCTTCCCTTAGGTGCCTTGTTCTGGATCATTTTGTATTCTCATCCGGACGCCTTAGCAATGGATATGCATGTTTCCAACGGGTACAAGAAGGTAGAGTCGTATGTCCACTTCGCTTTTCTTGAGCATTCTTGTGGGAACATTTCAAAAGTTATGCTCCTGTTCCTGCACCTTCGCTCAGCAATTTGTATGGTGGCTCGAGAATACTTCGTTGGCAGAGGAGGCGTCCCAGGACCGGTGCGAAACTCGTGGATATCTTTGATAATATGTCTTCTGTAAATTTTCGTCCATGGGGGCCGACCCACCCTTCCATTGTTCAGCCAAATACTTTTGCTATTGCTTATGACGGTCTTGATGCTGTGTTGCGTACCGATGCCGAGACTATGAAATTTGGAGAACTTATTTATCTCGCACGCAGTTGCATTAGGGATATATCCCGTCTCTATTCAACGAAGCTCTTCTTTGTGACTCCGTACAATATTGCGGGGCTGCTCGTCAAATGGGATTTGACCGGGGGTGTTCCCTTTATTCGTCCTTCAGAGGTTTCGAAAGAACTTCTCCGGTTATCTTTGATGTTGACATATTCTTGGCATCGCAGAGTCTTCCCTTCTGGCCTATTGGGAGAAACTCAGTGGTAACCGACAAGTATAAGGAATTTTGGAGGAAGCAACTGTTGGCTTTCCAAGAATTCTCGGAGGATGTTGTGACAGATTCCCTTGGTGAGCCATCTTTTGACGTCCTGAAGAAGCATTTCCGGTTGAAGCCACTTCCAGCCAAACGAACCAGAGCTGAGGATTGCAGTCCCCAAGCAGGAGAGAGATCTAAGAGGCAGGCATGTGGTTCGGTGATCCTCAATTCCTCCAATATGCAGGTATTTAAATCTCTTTCTGTTGATTCCTTCATTTCTTTAGAGTAAATTCTTCTAAGAGTGATCCTTGCTTGAAATCAGGGAATCCGAAAGAGAATGTCTTCACAAGGTTGGCGCGCATTCAGAATGAGAAGGCTGGTAGTGTTGGCCTTCATGTTGAGAAGTCTGGCGGTACTGATCTTCATCTTTGAGAAGTCATGATCTTGATATTCATCTTTGAGAAGTCCGCGATCTTGATCTTCATCTTTGAGAAGTCAGCAAAACCGCTCCTTTTTCGAGACCATGACAGAGATGATGAAAGCTCGGTTGGACAAGGTGCCTCCCTAAGTGATCTTGTTGATGGGGCCGTGATGGAAATTAGCACCCAGAGCGAAGTAGATATCGGGAGGAATGTAAGAGAGGCAGCATCCGCTATTGTTGAGGTGGCTCCCCTTGAAGAATGTTCTGAGCATGTTCCAATCAATAAAGCTGTCGTGGTGACTTCTTCCGAAAGATCTCCTGCAATTGACAAGGCTCCTGTGATTGGTGAAGTATCGGTAATGCAGCCCGGGGCTTTGTTCGATCCTCCTTTCATTGTCCCTTATCCAGGTCATGTGTTGGTTGGAGGATTCAGTGTGCCAGCTCGGTTCGAAGAATTGTACACGGAGATATGGGAGAAACACGGCCACATTGCTACCACTACGAAGCTCAAAAGTTTTCTTGCATTGGTCAACCGCGTTCAGGAGGCCTTATTTTCTATCCACGAGATGAACGTCACAACTGGTCGAACAGTTTCTGAGGAGATGATTGAAGACTGGAAGTGCCATCGAGATGTGTTTGTGCAGTACAACTTCAATGCTCCTTGGTTCCTCAAAGGGTTCTCCGGGATTCGGGAGCTCCGAAATTACAAGATGAAGCCCCTTACGAGAATGCGTTACTCTTGGGGAAAAAGAGGTTGAAAAGTTGTCCGAGGAGTTGAAGTGAAGGCAGGCTGTACTTCAAAGGATGAAAGTCGCTCTTTCCCGAGAAGGACGAGTTCTTTCTTTGAAGGACTTTCCTTGAAGGATTCGTGCCATATACTTGTCTCTTCTTTTAGATGTTTTTCTTTTTGAGTGATAGTGAGGATTTCCTTTCGTAATTTGACTTCCGGTTTTGAATTAATAGGTGATTGAATTGGTTTATTTTGAGATAGTTTTGTGAATAACTTTTCTGAAAGAGGTTATTTTAAATGGAATTTGCATCTTGGTCATGAATGGTTGCACATGTCATATGAAATTGCAAATGTCGCATAAAAGGGAAGTATGAATGGAAACAAACATGGCATTTGATCATTGAGCCTCTTTCTCTATGTGCGGTATGCCAAGTCCCCAGTGAATTCTAAAACTATCTTTCTTGCAAAATTGTTGAGTAGAACTTACTTGCTTTTGAAGCCTTACTTGTATCAAACCGAAGTAGCCTCTCTAAGGAAATCGTCCGCATTAATCTCCCAGATAGGGAAAGTTATTCCTCCGAATTAAGCTTCTTCTGAACAATGCGTTTCAAAGCGTTGCATTCACTGGTAGGGTGGTGAAGGAACCGGTGGAAATGACAATACCTCGGGTCCATTACTTCTTGATCAGTTGGTGGACGCCATACAGGAGGTAGCTCCACCTCTCTGTTTCATACCCACGCCTCCAGCAAATCCAAGATCTTTTCCATTGGGAACGGAAAGTGTAGGTACTTCGGGTCTAGCTCTTCCTGCGTTCGTGGGCGTTGTGGTGTCTCTACATGGTTTTGATGTGGAGCACGTTTCGGAGATGAAGTTGGAAGACTTGCGAGTGTCATCATATCTGCGGATCGCTTTCCTGGGTAAAGGGATGTGGAAGGTGTCGTAATATCACTGCTGAGTGATCGAATTGAACGCTCCCATCCTCTGTATTCACGTATTCCTTGATTGATCTCTCCTTCCTCAAGCATTCTTCGCTTGGTTGACAGGTCGATGCGGATTGGACAGTCTTCCGGGCTTCAACAAGAGTCTTGAGATATAAATCTTCTAGCAGGGCTCCGTAGGCTCCCTTTCTTTATCTGGCAGACGTTGTAGTACTCCGGACAAGTCCTTTCCCCTGTGGAGTTGCCTCGAGTCTTCACCGTTGGCCGGACCATGTTGTTCATCTTTCCTGAGTCTCCTGCGATTACGCGCTCTTTTTGCTTCTCCACCGGTAAAGGTGTGACCCCTGGTTAAGGATCCAGCGTTTCTCGCAATGTCCGAGTAGATGTATGTCGACCCTCCTTGTAGTTGTGCTGTTATATCATTCAAAAGGCGGAATGTTTCACTCTGTCTTCTAGCGATACCAGCTTGACTTGCCAGGACATCTTCCAGCATTCTAGCTATACTTCCCATGGTATCTGAACCACCTATGGTTTCCTGGTGAGGATACATCGCGAGATGAAAACCGAAAAATTGAGAATTCAATTTTTTGCAACCGAGAGATTAACCTCCCACTGTGGTCGCCAATTGTTTATGGGTGAAAACTATTTCTGCCGGTTTTGGTAATTTGGGGTGTGTGGATGAGAAATGAGTCTAAACCTTAAACAAATGCACTGCGCGGTGAGTGCTTGTAGATTCGAGAGATCAATCGTGCAAGTCCGGCCTAAACCAAGAAATGACCGTTCAGACTTGTTTCGGTCACAAAGTGAAGGAGATGGGGTTGATCTTAGGGAGGGAAGCGAAGAAGGTGTTGAGAATGTGAAGGTGTTGGCTATGAATGACTTGTATCGAGAAAAGCTGGGCGGCTTGCAGGGTGTAAGCTATCAGTTCCATTGTTTGAATACGATTGTATCAACACTTGCCTCTGTTGTCTGGACTTGTTCTTGTTTCTCCTGTCTTTGGAAGATAGGGAGGAGAACCTATTTATACAAGTCTTTTAGCCTAACCTTCGTATCTCGTGGGAAGTGGAGAAAGTGGAGTGATGGAGTAGTGGAGTCGTGTGTTAGTGTCACACGACCAGTCTTGCCCACCTCTCCCATCATCCCTAACCGTCCATGACTTCCTGACACGTTCTTGTGATGGCGCGTTGCGCGCTGCACGCTGTAAACCATGAGACCAATACCCAAGTATGTATCCCCCGGTTTGTGACATGATTGATGTCTCGAGTGTGTGGATCGTGGGACCCACAGAAAGTTGCATGTAATGCTAAATTGAATAACTGCGTTATTCAGGAAGTTGATACTTGTGAAGTATCGTGTGTGTTCTATGCAGGTACTGCATCGAGTATACTCAGCATGTATGAAGCATCGCTGTTTGATCGTCTCAAAATAGCCTCATGTCCAGCCTACTTCATGTGATGGTTTGGAAGTTGCGCAAGCAAATCCTCCCTTGACCGACCGCATGGTGTGGTAGAGTGACGGATGGTAATCACCATGACGCCGCACTGACTAATTAACTCCTGACTAGGGCTGTACAACCAAGCCGGTGAAGTTGGACGGACGAGATGATCTTTGAGACACTCATCTGCGACCGTTAATGAAATTAGGGTTTTAGAAGAGGTGCGCAAGCATCCCTATTCGGCTTGGTCGAATCCAAGCTTGGGATACGATTTTGGCCAGGCCGATCGTGCATGCGTGTAGACGGCATGACGGTGTAGGCGCCCATACCCCATTATCTCACGAAGATGTGATCTGGGCCACTCAATTCATCTGGCGAAGTTGAGTGGTCGAGATCAGTTTGTGACAAAAAACTAGTGCCGCAAAAGCCGCACATCATGCTAACTTCGGGCGCGCGTTCCAAGACAACCAATTCTTGGTTGGTCTTGGCCAATCGGCCTGGAGTGTAGGTGGTAGGCTGGTGTTCACGCCTATACCAAACTGTCCCATGAAAACGTGATCTAAGCCACTCAAATCGTCCGGCAAAGTTGAGTGGTCGAGATCAGTTTTGCAATTTGGGAAGTGTGACCACGCTAGTTTGGACGCGCGTTTTGGGATAGCCAGGCATGATATGCCTTGGACGATCAGGTGAGGGGATAGATGGACCCACGGTGTTCATGCTGGTATGGTCGGACCTGCTTAATCTAATCTCGAACCTTTCATTCGTGCCGGAGAAAATGGACGCTCGTGATGTTTAAAACCCTAATTTTGAGTTTCACGGCCGTGCGTCATGCTCTGTTCGGGCGCACGAATTGGGATGACCAACCATGGTTGGTCCTGACCGATTGGTCAGGTATGTAGGTGGGCCCTCGGTGATTGTGTTGACATGCTCTGGGCCCTTTGAATCTACATCTACACCCTCCATCTATACCTGCGAAGATGGATGGTTGAGACTATTTTGCGACACATGTAATATGCCGCAAACCCTAATTTAGGGTTTTCCGTCCATACCGCTCTGGTTTAGACGTTTTGGCAAGCTATGCCAATCTTTTGGGGAGGCCGACCATGCGGGGTCCGCGTTGGTTCGGCAGTGAATATTCCATACATGCTTGGGGGTTATGGAATTGATCCGGGCCATTCAATCATCTTTGGTGAAGTTGGATGAACGAGATCATATCCGGATCGATACAGACGGTCCGGATGCTCAATCGGGCTAGTATAACACACCGAGAGTTGCTCAATCGGGCTAGTATAACACACCGAGAGTTGCAGCCTGTACGGGTATTTCATACATGCTTTCATTATAATGCTTGGAGGTTCGTGTTGCTCTGTGGAGAGCAACACTCAGTCGTCATGCCGCACTGATAATGAGTACAGGAAATACAAGGCTGCTCACGCATTAATTAATAATACTATAAATTCACAGGGTATATGGGATTGTTGCTACATGCTCCAACCTGGATGAATTTCGTGTATTTAATTCACAGAATGGGATTGTTGCCACATGCTCCATTCTAGGTGAATTAGTAAAGTGAAGAAGTATTCAACACTTATTAATGGCTTTATCTTTTACAAGATGTTAGCGCATAATTTTCTGGTTTTTACAATTTTAACCTTAAATGAAAATCCACCATCAACACCCCCTAATAATAATTTCCACATGATTCCCATTTTGGATATTTAGAGATCCTAACCGATTTCGACGGTATCTACAACAAACACTTCGTCTCATCATTTATGATTCCGCAATATCTTTTTTCGCTGCTGTTGATGGTGGTTTTTAGCTTAGGGGTAAAATCGTAAAACCCTAATCAGACAGTGACGTCGCAAAACTTGAGTAATAATGTCCAAACCAAGCACATTTATTGAACCCTTTAATTTGTCTGCGAGAAAAATTACCAGGGTACCTTTTTTATTGCTGATTAGGGTTTTGACAGGCCAAAACCCTAATTCTCACACCGCATGTGACAATGGCTAACCATGCCACCCACACCTACCACGCCAAAGCATGCCAACCATGCTAGCCGCATCCATGTGCCAATGGCTAACCATGCCAGCCACACCTACCGCGCCAAAGCATGCCAACCATGCTAGCCGCATCCCTGTGCCAATGACAAACCATGCCAGCCACACCTACCGCGCCAAGGCATGCCAACCATGCTAGCCGCACCCCAGTGCCAATGTCAAACCATGCTAGCCACCGCGCCAAAGCATGCCAACCATGCTAGCCGCACCCCAGTGCCAATGTCAAACCATGCCAGCCACACCTACCGCGCCTTGCCAAACGCACCTTGCCATGGCCCCATGTGAACCTAGCCACGCCACCTTGCTAGCCTTCCCTACGCGACTACCAAAAACAAAGGCGTGCGACAATCAACGACCGCCCTTCAATCCCAGGAGCAAATCCTAGCCATCCGAGGTTACCAAACGACCTTTGGCCCAAAACCCTAGCTTGGTCACGAACTTAGCTAAGCTAGCCACGCCATGCGCCCATGGCAAACCCTTGGCCCCACATGCCAAGCCAAACACACCTTGCCTTGGCCTTAGCCAAGTTAGCCACGCCATGCGCCCATGGCAAACCCTTGGCCCCACATGCCAAGCCAAACCGCACCTAGCCAAGCTAGCCACGCCATGCGCCCATGGCAAACCCTTGGCCCCACATGTCACGCCAAACATACCTTTCCTTGTCCCTAGCCAAGATAGCCATGCCATGCGCCCATGGCAAACCCTTGGTTCCACATGCCAAGCCAAACCGCACCTAGCCAAGCTAGCCACGCCATGCGCCCATGGAAAACCCTTGGCCCCACATGCCAAGCCAAACCGCACCATCCAAGCTAGCCACGCCATGCGCCCATGGCAAACCCCTTGGCCCCACATGCCAAGCCAAACCATACCTAGCCAATCTAGCCACGCCATGCGCCCATGGCAAACCCTTGGCCCCACATGCCAAGCCAAACCTAGCCAAGCTAGCCACGCCATGCGCCCATGAAAAACCCTTGGCCCCACATGCCAAGCCAAATCGCACCTAACCATGCTAGCCGCACCATGTGCCAACGGCTTGCCAAACCCTTAGCCCCACATGCCAAGCCAAGCCACACCTTGCCTTGGCACCTAGCCATGCTAGCCGCACCATGTGCCAACAGCTTGCCAAACCCATGGCCCCACATGCCAAGCTAAATCGCACCTAGCCATGCTAGCCGCACCGTGTGCTAACGGCTTGCCAAACCCTTGGCCCCACATGCCAAGCCAAGCCACACCTTGCCTTGGCACCTAACCATGCTAGCCGCACCATGTGCCAACGGCTTGCGAAACCCTTGGCCCCACTTGCCAAATGCACCTAGCCGCGCCACCATGATGGCCTTCCCTACGCGGCTACCAAAACGAAGGCGTGCGACAATCGACGGCCCCCCTTCAATCCCAGGAGCAAATCCCAGCCCTCCAAGGTTACCAGACGACGCATGGTAACCTTTAGCCCGAAAACCTAAGTTTGGCCACGCCAAACCACGTCATGCCAATGGCATGCCAACCTAGCCGCGCCTCCATGCCACGCAAATGGCATGCCAACCTAGCCGCGCCACCATTCCATGCCAATGGCATGCTAACCTAGCCGCGCCACCATGCTGGCCTTCCCTGTGCGTCCACCAACGAACGAAAGCATGCAAAGATCAACGGCTACCTTTCCTCTTAAGATACAAAACCTCGACCGTCGAAGGTCACCAAGCTACCAAGTCTCCGGAGCTCGACTTGTCAGGCAGCAACCCTATGCTACATGTTTTCCACAAAAACATTCAAGACATCAACACATATCACAAAATGGGGGATCCTCTTTGGGTATTGATTTGGCGGTTTACCGCGTGCGGCGTACACTACTCCCGTCACAAGGAAGTGTCATAAGGGTGAGGCGGTTAGTAAATACAGGGAGTTAAAAGTGAAACGTTCATGGGACATCAATTCCATACGTTAATGTTTTTATGGAACATCAATTCCATGCGTTAACGATTTTATGGAACATAATTCCATGCATACGGTTACCACCTCCTCCCATTTACTTTCCCATTTTTCCATTCCTTAATGAGACCAGGGTACGTTTCACTTCGACTTGTATAAATAGGTCTTACCTATTTCCACAGAATAACAAGTTCATTCGGGGATACACAACACTCAGAAAATACTTGCTAGCTTACCATTTGTTAGCCTTCCCACTTTTTTGATACAAGTCGTAGTAACACAACTACTCTTCCAGAATCAACTATTCTGGTCTCATCGCTTTCCTTGCTTCCCTCCCCAAAACCAACCCATTCTCCTTCACTTTGTGACCGAAGCAAGTCTGGAACGGCCATTTCTTGGTTTAGGCCGGACTTGTACAGATTGATCTCTCGAATCTAAAGTACTCCCTTGCAGTACATTGTTTAGGGTTTAAATTGTTTCTCACCCGTACACCCAAAATTACCGAAATCAGCAGAAACCTTTTTCACCTACAAACAATTGGCGACCACAGTGGGAGATTGATCTTTCTGTTACAATGTCAATCTTTGACCATCGATCTCATGCTTCGACCCAGACATCAAGATGGTAGAAGCAGGCGATTCGCGATCGACGACTCAGTTACTAGACAGCTCGGTTATCAGTCATGACACGACAAGGGATGACTGGGGACTTCCCAGAAAATTAAAGCAAATGATCCGCCCGAGAATCAGCAAGGCAATCCAGTAACGACTGGGGACTTTCTACGATCACGGCGGCGCTTCCCATAAAACTTAGTATTACACCCGAAAGGTCCCCTTTTCATCAGGAGACCTGAGAAACCAAATAAGTCTTACCTAGACAAGATACGTGGTTTTCTATTTCAAGTTTCCATGAGAATGAAAAAACCGATAGTCATGTTATGTTTCATCCCATGTCATCTACCAAATGCACGGTTCCATGGTTTCCCTGGGATGCTTGCAACACTTTTAATCATAACCAAGACAACATTCAAACTAAACAATTCATTCCTAAACAATTCATTCCAAAAGAATAATCAAAAACCATCAAGGTAACATTTATTTGTCAACCCCGAAAATCCAGAAAATCAAAACCATAAACCAGGCGCTTCCGTTTTCCTTTCAAAAAAAATATAAAATAAAGAAGTTCAGAAGACAGAAATGTATTCAAGGAAAGTTTTCCAACAGAGGCTTGCTCCTCTTAGCAAAGGCCTCCCTCGTGCTCTGGAGAGCCACCCTTTTCAACTTCAGCTGCCTGCACAATCTTTTGAATTACGCTTCCTGCTTCTTCACCATATCTGCGGAAGGACCTTCGACTGTTTGGGCCAGCAACTTTTCAACCTCGGAGAAACCGTCGACGAACCAAGGAGCATTGAACTCGAAATTTGTGCACATGTCACGGTGGAACCTCCAGCTCGAGATTACGTCCTCAGAAACCGTATGACCACTCACGTTGCACATGTCGTCAATCGAAGACAAGGCTTCCTCCACACGCTTGACCAACGCTTATCGGCTAGTAATTTTCTTGATCGTGGAAATATGACCGTAGATTTCCCATATCTTGGTATATAACACCTCATGTTTAGCTGGCACGCTAAATCCCCCAATCAACACGTGATCCGGGTAAGGAACCAGGTATGGAGGAACAAAGGTGGCGCCTGCGACTGCATCGATGAATCGGCGAAGGATTCCTAACAATAATTGCGCCAACATTCACGTGAGCAATCTCCGTTGTCTGAGTCAAAACAACACTTCCATCTTGATCGGCCTCTGTTTCAAAGCCACCAGGCTTGGTTGACACGGCTGGAGACAAAGTCGTGTCACCACCAGTTTCCATCTCAAGTTCGTCTTCAGAACCTGTTTCGCTCTGTGATATCATGGCTTAGACACTCTTTTTTTTTTAAAGGGAGAGGAAGAAGGAAGGAAGAAGAAGAACATGGAGAAGACTCACTGATTCGCTTTCAGACCGACTAGAGGAAGATTCATCACTGCTATCGGAAGAACTACTCTCGCCATCTCTAGACTCTGAGCTTTCATCCTTCTCGGATTCCCCTTCTCCATGGGTAGGCTCAACATCGCTGCTTTCCATCTCAAGAGGTGCAGCTTTCTGACTACGTGCAAGTTTAGTGAAGGCGTTCATGCTGCTAAGACCCTAGGCAAGGCACAAGAACAGAAACTCAGAAATGAGACAAAGATATACACAATCCGACTGAATCAGGAAGAAAATTATACGTACTCGCATATTGGAAGTAGGGATGGCCATTTACCCCACCCAAACCCATCCCCGTGGGTACCCGCCCCGTTTGGGTAGGGTTTTACCCGCACAAATGGGGATGGGGTCGGGGATGGGTAATACCCGAAACCTAAGCTGCGGGGATGGGGTGGGGATGGGATTCAAGGTCCCCGCCCTATACCCGCCCCGTAGCTTTCATATTATAAGGGTTTAGACTTTTATGTAAGAATTCGTATCGAATTTTTATACTTTTACCAATTTGTCGAGCTTTCTTTCATTTATTTTTATACTTCTGCCACTTCTTTCATTTATTATATTCTTGATCGTTCTTGTATATTCATCACTTTCGCTTATTTGTTGTGATCAGACACATTCTCTAAAAGTTAAAATAGTGAAAGCGATACAGATAATGCAATGGTTAACATGGACGAAGATAGAATGAGAAAGGAAAAAGTAGCAAAACTAATAAGTCATTTATAGATTCTTTTGTTCACTTTAAGATGAATTTCTGAATTTTAATTTTAGAATGCATTATTCTTATGTTATTATTTTTATTTAAGTTTTGATTATAAATACATATATGTATTAACACCGTGTTACGGGTAACCATGGGAAACCCGCCCCATACGGGTATTCCCCACGCCCCGCCCCAATTCATGTGGGTAATGGGGAGGATATGGGTAATTTTTTTACGCACGGGGCAGTGACTGGGATTGGCATACCCGCCCCATGACCATCCCTAATTGGAAGAGCTAAAAGTCGGGAGAGCCATCAGATCCGACTGAAAACCGCCATCACGGCTTTTAGATCTTCGCTCCTTCACTTGGGGACTATCTGCATTCGGGCTAACGGATTTTCGCTTGGGTTCCCTCAGCAATGGATGTTCCGCTAAAATCGCAAGAGAAGGCTTACCGCGATGATTTTCTACCACATCATTCACGAATCCATGGATAACAAGAAACTCATCCTGCCAAAATATGTTATACTTGGAGGTTGTTGACGGATTTCGTTCCGCAAGAAGAAAAGGGATACTTTGAACCGACGCAAGAACACTAGCATCGAGAACAGTGGACAACGGGATTTCTGGAACAACCGGCTGACGAACGAGTGGGACCCCTTGGTCAAAACCCATATGCCGAGCCGCCCTATCAATGTTGTAAGAGATCACTTTGCAAGATCCTAGAAAGAAAGACGGTACATGACCGGGCGTGCAGCTTCGCATGAACACCATCTCTCCAACACTCAGATGCTCTTTATCAGAAGACAAAGACATGTTCAGAACAGGAGCAAAGGTACTGATCTGATTTATAGACGCATGCACCGGAGCCCATGGACAAAAATTAACCGTGTAAGAGTTGTCAAGATATCCAACCAGGGTTGAGCCAATCTTTGGACGCCTATTCGACCAGCGCAGTATCCTGGAGCCACCCCAAGACTCGGGAAGTACATCCAACGGTTTTGGGGCGTACTTCTCGAAGTGCTCCCACAACCACGCCTGAAGAAAGGCGGCATGAATATACGAATCCACTTTCATATAGCCGTTGGAAGCATACATATCCGAGACCAGCTGATCCAAGTGTGCGTACAGAGAACCAAGAAACAAACCGCCAATAGGGAGAACGACGCCTTTTGCCAATTTTATAGCAAACTTGATAAGTTCCTGCCTTATCTCCTTCTTACCGGAGCCGTCATCAAAAATATCTCTGGATAACCAAAGAGCCAAGAACGCCGCGGCATAAAGCGTACTATTCTTCTGATTCGACTCCAACTCATCAGGAAACCACTGAGACACCCACCAGTCATAAAAGCACTTCGTCTCATTTCCTTTCCGAACGAATCCATATGATTTCGCAACCAGGGCGGCATGCATTTCTTCTTCATCCACAGACAACCTAACATCAAGGTTTCCAATTACGGGAAGGTTCAGCAATACAGCCACGCTCTCTAAGGAGATGGTCATTTCACCCCACCTGCATATAGCCGTATGAGTGTCCGGACACCATCTGGAAATAAAAGTAACCAAGCCTGGAATATCTTTCCTAATTTGAAGAACTGCGGAAGCCGCGACAGCATCAATAATCTGTGCCTTGGTCAAGCTGGCCTTTACACATTCCTGGCTCAACATGAATCGCATCCATTTCTCAAAGGGACGCAACGGGCTTACACTGGTCTTAAAGTCAATAGGAGAAGCATGGTACTCTTTTCTCTGAATGCAAAACCTTATTACACTACCCGGGCGAACCGACCGGGCCTCTCCTTCACTTTCCGAACCAGTCAGGAGGATCAACACATACTTGGGATGATCTTTTCTAATTATAGCGGATGTTGTGAAGAACTCATCATCTATGCTTGGCTTGGAATTACCCACATCCTTCGGTACGACATAAATTGTTGACATCCTAATGAAAATTCTCTTATGCTGTTTTCACCGCCGAGATAACTACAATGGAACAATACGAAGAGAAATTATTACGGAAAGTGCACGGAAATTATTTTTCCACCCAAGACGTAAGCCAGTTTGTTTCAAGGCTGTACCCTGCAACATAAAATTCTTGTCCGACCAAAGAGGTGCGCCCCACCATAGGAACCATGCACACGGACACACCAAAACAAGGAGTAAACCATAAAACTAGGTTTTGGTGGGAAAGGGATGGCAATTACTATCGCGAGCTTACTTCGCACAGTGAGTTAAGGCGGTCAACATTACTATGGTATTCATGCCTAAGTACTACTACAAGCTCGTGCAAAACATACCTACGGCTAGGATTCACACCAACATTTTCTACAAGGTTTTGAAAAGGTACGCCTAAAAATAAGGTTTACACCAACACAAAAGAAAAGAGAAAACAAGTTAAAGAAGAAGTATCGGAAGGCATACCTGGGATTTGCTTGCCTGCTTTGCTTTACTGCTACCACACGTCTGGGATAAAAAAAATGTGTAGGCGTGACACGAAAGAGAACCCGGCCCTCCTTTTATATATACATGGTACGTGGGAGTTTGAACAAGGAAAGGATTTTCTATTTTGAGCCAAGAAAGGAAAAGAGGAAACCGGTCCCGCAAAGACCAATTTCCACGCCCAAGACCGCTCACGCCATGCCTTGGACCCACCACGCCTAGCCGTCCGTGTACACCTAGCCTTGCCATGGCCGCACCATGCCAGGCCGTCCGCTCCATTATAACGGCCCTATCATGCCAAGTCATCCACGCGCGCTTTGCCTCTCCAAGCTGTCCGAGCCGTGAACCTGCCAATACCAACAAATTTTCCTAAGACCACGCCACCTCTTTGCCCCACGTGCCAAGCCATCCGCTACGCTTTGCCTTCCAAGACTGCGCCCGCTTTTCCTCGGTGATGTACGTCCAGACCAAGCCAGCAACTTTCGTCTCACCACTCCACGGTCTGCAACCCCAGTACAACTTACGCAGGGCCGCCAACACTGGAAGCAAGAACTCTCTTCACACCTCAAAAAGGTTAGTCGGATTTTCCTGACCATCTTTGCAATGATTTACACCTTGATTCCGTCCTTGTCTGTCACCATCATATGCTTACCTCGCAACAAGGCACCTGTTCCGAGCTAAGCAGGGGACTTAATGTTGATGGTGGTTTTTAGCTTAGGGGTAAAATCATAAAACCCTAGTCAGACAGTGACGTCACAGAGTAATAATGTCCAAACCAAGCACATTTATTGAACCCTTTAATTTGTCTGCGAGAAAATTACCAGGGTACCTTTTTTTAATACTGATTAGGGTTTCGACAGGCCAAAACCCTAATTCTCACACCGCATGTGCCAATGGCTAACCATGCCAGCCACACCTATCGCGCCAAAGCATGCCAACCATGCTAGCCGCATCCATGTGCCAATGGCTAACCATGCCAGCCACACCTACCGCGCCAAAGCATGCCAACCTTGCTAGCCACATCCCTGTGCCAATGGCAAACCATGCCAGCCACACGTACCGCGCCAAGGCATGCCAACCATGCTAGCCGCACCCCAATGCCAATGGCAAACAATTCCAGCCACCGCGCCAAAGCATACCAACCATGCTAGCCGCACCCTAGTGCCAATGGCAAACCATGCCAGCCACACCTACTGCGCCTTGCCAAATGCACCTTGTCATGGCCCCATGCCAACCTAGCCGCGCCACCTTGCTGGCCTTCCCTACGCGGCTACCAAAAACGAAGGCGTGCGACAATCAACGGTCACCTTTCAATCCCAGGAGCAAATCCTAGCCGTCCGAGGTTACCAAACGACCTTTGGCCCAAAACCCTAGCTTGGTCACGAACCTAGCTAAGCTAGCCACGCCATGCGCCCATGGCAAACCCTTGGCCCCACATGCCAAGCCAAACCGCACCTAGCCAAGCTAGCCACGCCATGCGCCCTTGGCAAACCCTTGGCCCCACATGCCAAGCCAAACACACCTTGCCTTGGCCCTAGCCAAGCTAGCCACGCCATGCGCCCATGGCAAACCCTTGGCCCCACATGCCAAGCCAAACCACACCTAGCCAAGCTAGCCACGTCATGCGCCCATGGCAAACCCTTGGCCCCACATGCCAAGCCAAATCGCACCTAGCCAAGCTAGCCACGCCATGCGCCCATGGCAAACCCTTGGCCCCACATGCCAAGCCAAACCTAGCCAAGCTAGCCACACCATGCGCCCATGGCAAACCCTTGGCCCCACATGCCAAGCCAAACCTAGCCAAGCTAGTCAAGCCATGCGCCCATGACAAACCCTTGGCCCCACATGCCAAGCCAAATCGCACCTAGCCATGCTAGCCGCACCATGTGCCAACGGCTTGCCAAACCCTTGGCCCCACATGCCAAGCCAAGCCACACCTTGCCTTGGCACCTAGCCATGCTAGCCGCACCATGTGCCAACGGATTGCCAAACCCTTGGCCCCACATGCCAAACGCACCTAGCCGCGCCACCATGATGGCATTCCTTACGCGGCTACCAAAACGAAGGCGTGCGACAATCGACGGCCCCCTTCAATCCCAGGAGCAAATCCTAGCCCTCCAAGGTTGCCAGACGACGCATGGTAACCTTTAGCCCGAAAACCTAAGTTTGGCCACGCCAAACCACACCATGCTAATGGCATGATAACCTAGCCGCGCCTCCATGCCACGCCAATGGCATGCCAACCTAGCCGCGCCACCATGCCATGCCAATGGCATGCTAACTTAGCCGCGCCACCATGCTGGCCTTCCCTATGCGGCCACCAACGAACGAAAGCGTGCAAAGATCAACGGCTACCTTTCCTCTTAAGATACAAAATCTCGACTGTCGAAGGTCACCAAGCTACCAAGTCTCCTGATATCGACTTGTCAGGCAGGAACCCTATGCTACATGTTTTCCACAAAAACATTTGATACATCAACACATATCACAAACTGGGGGATCCTCTTTGGGTATTGGTTTGGCGGTTTACAGCGTGCGGCGTACACTACGCCCGTCATAAGGAAGTGTCATAAGGGTGAGGCGGTTAGTAAATACAGGAGTTAAAAGTGAAACGTTCATGGGACATCAATTCCATACGTTAATGTTTTTATGGAACATCAATTCCATGCGTTAACGATTTTATGGAACATCAAATTCCATGCATACGGTTACCACCTCCTCCCATTTACTTACCCATTTTTCCATTCCTTAATGAGACCAGTGTACGTTTCACTTCGACTTGTATAAATAGGTCTTACCTATTTCCACAGAACAACAAGTTCATTCGGGGATACACAACACTCAGAAAATACTTGCTAGCTTACCATTTGTTAGCCTTCCCACTTTTCTGATACAAGTCGTAGTAACACAACTACTCTTCCAGAATCAACTATTCTGGTCTCATTGCTTTCCTTGCTTCCCTCCCCAAAACCAACCCATTCTCCTTCACTTTGTGACCGAAGCAAGTCTGGAACGGCCATTTCTTGGTTTAGGCCGGACTTGTACAGATTGATCTCTCGAATCTAAAGTACTCCCTTGCAGTACATTGTTTAGGGTTTAAATTGTTTCTCACCCGTATACCCAAAATTACTGAAATCAGCAGAAACCATTTTCACCTACAAACAGTTGCGTCGATTAAGATTATTGTGAGGTGATTGATAATACTAGGTTGTTCTTCGGGAATAGAAGTCCGGGTTATCAATTGGTTCCTGTCACCTTGATTTATCAAAAGACGGAACAAAAACTCGTAGGTATATTCGTGGGAAACGAATTTATCTATTACCGTAGACTTTTTTGTGTGATACAGATTTGTTTATTAAAGTCTTCGACTTTGGGTCGTAGCAACTCTTAGTTGTGGGTGAGATCAGCTAAGGGAATCAAGTACGTAGCATTCTACTGGGATCAGAGGCGTAGGAGCATAACTGTACCTTGGATCAGTGTGAGATTGATTGGGGTTCAACTACAGTCCATACCGAAGTTAATTTGGAGTAGGCTAGTGTCTGTAGCGGCTTAATACAGTGTGTTTTCAATATAGACTAGGTTCCTGGGTTTTTTCTGCATTTGCGGTTTCCTCGTGAACAAAATTCTGGTGTCTGTGTTATTTCTATTCCGCATTATATTTGTTTATATAACTGAAATATCACAGGTTGTGCGTTGTTCAATCAATTAGAATATCCGACCTTTTGGTTGTTGATTTAAATTGATTGACACTTGGATATTGGTCTTTGGTACTATCCAAGTTATCTCTCTTTGATAAAGACTCACAGATTTATATTTGCTTGAGTAAAGATCAAATCGAGAGATTGAGATATAAGCTCTTTGATATACTTTTTATCTAGATTGAGTCTGACTGTCTAGTTGATTCTCTAGAAAGTATATTGGAGTTTGTCCATACAGATTGCTAATCGAATTATTGGCTGTGGTTGTTGTACCCCCGCTTTTTTAAATACTCCATGGAATATCATTCATGTTCCCTATAATAGCTTTAGGTATTTCCTCAGCATCCCCTTCAATTATAATCCATGAAGCTTGTAGCTTGCGTCCCAATTGAATGTCGAGACTGTATTTTTTGGCTTCTGCCACCACAGATGAGAAAGAGTTGAAACAAAAAGCTCCACTTCCCAAATAATTCCCTGAGGAATCTCTAGCTACCGCTGCTGCTGCTCCTTTACCATCCAAGTATGGAGCATCCACAATGATTTTGAAGTAGAAGGGAGGAGGAAGTTCCCATTGAACTGTAACTTGTTGATGCAGATTCACCGAAGAGCAGAAGTTTAATGCGTGGTGTAAATCAAACATCTTAAAATCCTGAAGAGCTTTGTGAATACATATGGGTACTGACTGTTGAGTATTGCTGAAGACCTTGTCGTTCCTCATCTACCAAATATTCCATAATATGCACGCTCCCAAGTTTAAAGAAATTCCATCATCATTCTGGTTTAACCAAATCTGAATGATCTCCATAACGTTTATACCATCAGCCACTTAAATTGGTAAAGGACTCGCTTAAAATACTGCCTTCGTGAATTGACATGAGAACAATAAGTGTTGGACAGTTTCTTCTGCTGAATTACAAAGAGAGCAAATATTATGAATATTGTTGCTGAATCTTGATAAATTACTATAAACTGCCAAACCGTTATGAAGTACTTTCCAGACGAATGTATGGATTTTTGGTTGAGTCTTCATTTTTTTCCAAAATTGTTTCCATGGAAAAGAAGAAATAGTTGAGGTTGTTGCGATATTATCAGCCATCAGTTTATAGCATGATTTTGTCGTGAAGTCCCCTTTCTTTAGTTTCAACCAAATAAGTTTATCTTTCACCGAAGCATCCTGAGGGATATATATACTAGATATAGCTTCAACCTGGTTCACCAGAAAAATCTGCATTAAGAGCTCCATATTCCAAATCTTCAAACCTTGAACAAATAATTCTGATACCCTTTCCACCTAAATAGTTGATTGAGGCAATCTCGTTGGTCTAAATCCCTGTATATTTGGGATCCAAGGATCATTCCAGATATTTATAGAATCCCCAGAGACAATAAACCAGCAGCATTTATTTATGAAAATCTCCCTTACTGACAACATATCTTTCCAGGTTTCAGAGTCCCCTGATTTAGGATCACAATCCCAAAAAGAGATAGACTGTAGGTACTTGTTTTTGAACATCTGCACCCAAGTTGCATCAGCGTTAGTTAAAAACCTCCAAACCAATTTTGCGATCAGAGATATATTTACTTGCTCCATGTTTCTTAAACCCAGACCACCATCCTCCTTAGCCCTAGCCATTTTCTCCCATATGATAAAGTGGCATCTTCTTGTGTTAACATCATGACCCCACCAGAATGCTCGTTGTATTTGAGCAATCTTATTAGTTACACCTTTCGGCAACTTACTTGTACCCATCGAATAAATTACCACGCCAATATTTATGACAAGATATAGTATACATATTCAATCTGAATAAATAAAAATTCGTTATATCAATCCTTACATGAATGCAGAATTATATTTAAAAGATTGAGGCTTAGTTTACCAACCGGACTATCAACTTAAGAATAATGAGAATAATAATACAATGGATAATAGTATTCGAGTAATTAGACCAGTAACAAATTTATAATAAATAATATTTGGAAAAAAATTATATATGGTATTATTGCAAAGTTAAAAATATCGGAATTTTAAATTGACGTGAAATCGAAATGGGATTACGTATATTGATAAAACAAATAAATAATAATAATGATAAAAATAAAATAAAATAAATTTTGAAGAAGAAATTTCTTAAAATGATGTAAACTATTTATATATTTTACGAAGTAAAATTATCAGACTTACACCAGTTACGATAAAAGTTTAGAGATTAATTAATCTTAATAAGTTAATACTTAATTAATCCAGCACTGGGGAATAGTGAGGTTGGTAATTCTGATGTGTTCAGGTGATACTTGTTGTGTAGGTAGGCATTATCAAGCGTCGCGAACCTAGACAGGGCAACTGCATTCTTGTATCACTAGGCATAGAAGAGAGACTTGCTTCTATTAGTGAACTGATATATCCCAAATTTTACTTAGAAACTTTATTATAGAGTATCTTCTCTCGTAATTAGAATCAGTAACTTATTGAAACCGAATATAGTCTTTTGAACCTAGAACCACAAATTTTAGTTGTAGAAAGCTATATAGGTTTGTGTTTCGTTTCACGTTGTTTTTGAGCTTAGATAAGAGATAAGATTATTCTTTAAGGTGGGGAGTTTTTGAAGATCAGAAGGATGGTTTGATTTTCGAGGACGAAAATGTATAAGGTGGGGAGAGTGTAAAGACCCTCAAGCTCGTCAACGCTATTAGACCAGTCAAGAGACGTCTTAGCCGATAATAACTCGATTAGTTTAACACGAACATTAATTTATATAAATTAATCTAACAACGATTTAGATACGAAACTAGCATCACTAGATAGATCTCGAAAATTTATGTGAAATGGAATACTCGAACATGTCACTCGGATAACGGAGGAAGAAGAAATCATCTGGATAGTTAGAAAGACAAGATAAATTTTTTGTAGTGGTCAAACCTGGCTGCCCATATCCAAGTGATGGGTGCTTTTATCATTTTTCGTTGGTCTTATCAACAAAACAGATCGAAAAAGATTATTTCTTCTTCTTCTTCTTCTTCCTTCTTCTTTCTTCCTATTTACCTCTGTTCTTCATGCTCGTATTTTTGTGAGAAGAGTTGGGTGTTTTTGAGATCGAGAATTAAGGGAAAACATTAAGAGCTGATCGTTAGTGATGATGTTGTGGTTGATTGAGCGCGGGATGAAGAGAATAGAACTGCTGCTGTAGATTGAAGTTAAGATTCCTAAAGTTAAGTTTTTATATGGAGTTGAGATGAGAATATAGTTGTTGATAGATGAATGAGAAGAGGGTTGTTGTTTAATTGCTTATATGAAATAGTTTTGAAGATGAATCAAGAGTTATGGTTTCTCAGAGATTTGAATTAAGGTTTTGTTAAGAACTGATGTTAATGGATGAACGGAATTAAGGGTTTTGAAGAGTGATTGAAGTTAAGTTTGATATGAATAAGGATTTAAGATTAAGGAATAACTTGAGAATGATTTTAGGGTTTCTGTAATTCATTGAAGATATGATTGGAGCTGATTAAGAAGAAATTAGATGATAGGTGTTGAAGAACGTGAAGTAAAGAAGATTGTTATGGTTTTAATTTGGGGATTTGGTTACATGGAAGAAGTTTGATTAAGAAATTTGCAGAATTAGGGTTCATGTTCTTTCCCAAATTGAAGTTAAGGTTTCTCTGTAAATTAAAGATGTAATTGAATTGTTGGGTTGTTCAGTTTTGAGATGAATTGCTGAATCAAGTTAGAATAAGAAGAATAAGCTAAATTGAATTGCTTGAGAGGAATCTTTTTGAGTTAATTATTCTTTTGAATTAATTGGTGAAGTTATTTAGTTTCATTGATTAAATATATGTAGTTGATGATCAAATTAAGGTCTTAGTTAGGTATGGAATGAAGTTGGTTGTTATTTTGAGTTACTCGGAATTGTCTTATGTTGGTGATTTGGGAGTTAAGAGTTACATGGGTGGATTGTATGGAGTTGAGGTTTCTTAGAAAGTTTGGTATGAGTTACAGTTAAGGGTATGAATGATTTGAAATGTTAGATGAATGTTAGGAAATTGCAGGTGTGTAGTTTTGGTGGTGGTGATGTTGAACTGATGGATAGGTATGTTATGAATCGTTAACTGATAGATTGAATGGTTGGTTGAACTTGTACTATAGTGGTTTATGAATTATAAAGGTTCTGTGTTGGAATTGGAATTATAGATGGTGTTATTGTTGAGATTCAGGTTGTGTGTGGGGGCAGAGTTATTTGAATTGGTGGTATTGTTGCTGTTGTGAGTATTGCAGGTGGTGGAGGATTTATCTGTGTGGGTGGATTTGATAACAAGAGATTGGTGTTGGAGTTATTGTTTGTGTGATATTGTTGAGATATAGGTTGTGTGTGTGGGCAGAGTTATTTGAATTGGTGGTATTGTTGTTGTTGTGAGTATAGCAGGTGGTGGAGGAGTTATATGTGTGGGTGGATTTGATAACAAGAGATTGGTGTTGGAGTTCTTATTTGTGTGACATTGGTGATGTTGTGGCAGGAGAGATACTAGAGGAGAACAAGGATGTTGGAGTTAGACTTGATTAGCTGAGATGGGTAATGAGTAAACTGGTGTAAGAAGAATGAGATAGAAAAGATGTGGTAGTAGTGAGAATCACAGTGGGTAGTCCTGTTGAGAAGATAGTTACTGCAGCTACTGCAATTGCAGGTAAACTTAGTTTGTAATTGTAAATGAGTTATGAAGTTTGCTTTAAGTGAATGTATATAGAGTTGAAATGTTAAAGAAGTAGAATTGGAAATGAGACTATGGCAGGGAGGAATGATTGCTCAGTTTGAGCTTAGTTAGTGTGTTGAGTCTTGTGATACACCATTATGATACAGTTTAGCTTCTGGCCTGTGCAAGGGCCTTGGTTTGTATTACCTGAATTAGTCTTATGGACTGAATCAACTCACCGTTTTTCCCTGACTTGACCTGAGTTGGACCCTTGACTCGATTTGTCTCAGTTGACCTTTTGACCAGGACCTTGACCTTGACCTTGACTTGGAATAGATGTTGACCGTCAGTTGACTCTTTTGACTGTTAGTGACCGTTAGTTGACCTGGGTGGTCAGGCCTTGTGTTAATGGTCTGGTTTGATGGACTAGGGCTTAGAAAAACTAGTTAAACTTGTATGAGCCATGTGTGAGCCTTTTGGCTAAACTCTTAGAGTTCTTGTGTGATTAACAGTTAGTCTTTATGAACAACGATCGATTCAAAGGATGAACCAGTGGACCGTGGATATCGAGGTATGCGTGGCTTGTCATCAAAAGAGGTGGGAATTTATATTTAACTCTTTTGTGATTATTGTTGTTTTCTTTTACCAAAGGTTTAACAAATTCATGCATTTTCTGATTGTGTATTCCTTGCATTGTCTAGTTTTAAATTCCAAAAGTTATGTTATCTCTTTTAATCTTTCCATGGTTTGGAAAGGAATTGTAATGCTTTGTTTGTCTTTATGAATTGTTTGGGAAATAAGAATTTCCGTTTGTATGTTTGGAAATGAGAATTTCCATCTGTGGTATATAGATACTGCTTCTTCTTTTATACCTACATGAATTCAACTTTTATGCACATGGCTAGGGCGATACACCGCAATATTATTATTGAGTGTGGTTAGCACAAATATTATACATTGTTTGATGAAGGAGTTAGTTCCATATACATGATAGTTTAAATCTGTGAATTGGTTGCCTTTTTATGTTTAGGTAAAACATGTATTTGTTTTCTAGATCATTCCAATGATTACTTGAAAGTTAAATGTTATTTCCACTGGGCACCCCTTCTCACCCTTTCCAACTTTCAGTTTCAGAGACAAATCAGAGTTGCGCTGCGAAAGCTTCAAGGGTTGAGTTCGTTAATTAGTGGTTAACTTCTGCTATGTTTATTATGTTGTATATTCTGTTTGTAAACCAAATGACTATTGTATATGTATCATTTGAGAGAAGTTTATTGTATATATATATATTTCAGAGCGGGGCTAGTTTTTGGGTTAAGTTTGGTAGCATATTTCTTAATTGAATGTTTAAGTATATGATTTAGATTCTTAGTGCCTATTTATTTAGTTAATATCTTGGATAAGTCAGCTGCTAGCTTTGGAGGCGCTACAGTGTAATATGATAGTTCTATCTACACCAATCAGAAGATCCTCCAAACACCGCCTATCCGGTCTTACCACCACCAAGGACCGGTCCTCATACCCATTGGTCGATCATTCTATCGACCCATATTGTACGGTTCTCCATTCCTTGATCCATCACTTCATAAATTAGGGTTTCATCTGAGCTGTTTATGGGTGAAAACTACTCCTGCAGAATTTGGTAATTTGGGGTGTGGATGAGGAATGAATTTAAACCTTAAACAAATGCACTACGCGGTGAGTGCTTGTAGATTCGATAGATCAATCTGTGCAAGTCCGGCCTAAACCAAGAAATGGCCGTTCCAGACTTGTTTCGGTCACAAAGTGAAGGAAATGGGGTTGATCTTAGGGAGGGAAGCGAAGAAGGTGTTGAGATTGTGAAGGTGTAGACTTGCTTATGACTTGCAACAGGAAAGTGAACAAGCTTACGATTGGTATAAGCAGGCTCTGAGTGTTTTCTTGTTGTTTTTCTCTGTTGTTTGGAAATAGGGCGGAGAACCTATTTATACAAGTCATTGAGTCTTATTCACGTCTCTCGTGGGAAGTGGAGGAAGTGGAGTGATGGAGTAGTGGAGTTGTGCGTTGGTGATACACAACCAGCCTTGCCCACTTCTCCTATTCATCTCTAACCGTCCATGACTTCCTAACACGTTCTTGTGATGGCGCGTTGCACGCTGCACGCTTTAAACCGCCAGACCAATACCCCAGTATGTATCCCCCAGTTTGTGACATGATTGATGTCTGGAATGTGTGGATCGTGGATCCACGAAAGATAGCATGTAATGCTGAATTGAATAACTGCGTTATTCAGGAAGTCGATACTTGTGAAGTGTCGTGTGTATTTTATGCAGGTATTGCATCATGGTGTGGTAAAGTGATGGGTAATGACACCTCACTAACCAATTAACTCCTGACCAGGGCTGTATAACCAAGCTGGTGAAGTTGGACGGATGATCTTTGAGACACTCATCTGCGACCGTTGATGAAGTTAGGGTTTTGAAGAGGTGCGCAGGCATCACTCTTCAGCTTGGTCGAAACCAAGAATGGGATACAACTTTGGCCTAACCGACCATACATGCGTGTAGATGGCATGATGGTGTAGGCGCCTATACCCCATTACCTCATGAAAGTATGATCTTGGTCACTCAATTCATCCGGTGAAATCGAGTGGTCGAGATCGATTTGCGACAAAAAACTAGTGCCGCAAGGGCCGCACGTCACGCCCTCTTCAGGCGCACGTTCCAAGACGACCAATCTTGGTCGGTCTTGGTCGATTGGCCTGGTGTGAAGGTGATAGGATGGTGTTTACGCCTATACCTGAATATCCCATGAAAACGTGATCTGAGCCATCCAAATCGTCCGGCGAAGTTGAGTGGTCGAGATCAATTTGCGGTTTGGGAGGTGTGACCACGCTAGTTTGAGCGTGCGTTTTGGATTAGCCAGGCATGATATGACTTGGCCGATCGAGTTAGGGAATAGATGGGTCCATGGTGGTCATGCTGGTATGACCGGACCTGCTTAATCTAATCTTGGACCCTCCATTCATGCCGGAGAAGATGGACGCTCGTGATGCTCAAAACCCTAATTTTGGGTTTCAAAGCCGTGCGTCATCTCTTGTTTGGGCGACGATTTTGTCACGACCAAACATGGTTGGTCTTGACCGATTGGTCAAGTGTGTAGGCGGGCCCGCGGTGATCGTGTTGACATGCTCTGGGCCCTTTGAATCTACATCTACACCCTCCATATATACCTGCGAAGATGGATGGTTGAGACTGTTTTGCGACACATGTAATATGCCGCAAACCCTAATTTAGGGTTTTCCGTCCATAATGCTTGGTATGAACATTTTTTGGCAAGCTAGGCCAATGGCCGACCGTGCGGGTTCCGCATTGGTTCGGCAATGGATATTCCATACCACGCTTGGGGTGATGGAATTGATCCGGGTCATCCAATCATGCTTATGGAGTTGGATGATCTGCGATCATATCCGGATCGATACGGTCAATCCGGATGCTCAATCGGGCTAGTATAACACACCGAGAGGGGCTCAATCGGGCTAGTATAACACACCGAGAGTCACCTGTACGGGTATTTCGTACATGGTTTCATTATAGTGCTTGGAGGTTCGTGTTACTCTGTAAGAGTAACACTCGGTCGTCATGCCACACCGATAATGAGTACTTTGGAAATACAAGGCCGATTAGAAATTCACGGGATGGGATTGTTGCCACATGCTCCAATCTGGAGGAATTTCATGTATTCACAGAATGGGATTGTTGCCACATGCTCCATTCTTGGTGAATTAAGTGAGGGAGTATCCAACACTTATTAATGGCTTTATCTTTTACAAGATTTCAGCGCATAATTTTTTCGGCTTTTACAATTTTAACCTTAAATGAAAATCCACCATCAACATTAAGTCCCCTGCCTAGCACACAATGGTTAAACTATTGTGGGGTAGGCATGAGATGGTCACAGTTAAAGATAAAACTTATGAGACAAAGTTAGATGTTACCAGGAGAGACGGGTCATCCTGTCCTTGGAGTATGTCACGTTCAAAAGGCATATAGGAGAGCGTTCCCCTAGTATGATGTCGGTCTTGCCTGCTTCGATCGACCTTGCTATGCCTGCTTCGGTCGAGGGCCCGCTCCGTGATTGCTCCGTTTGAATGTCGGTCTTGCCATATCGACCTTGCTATGCCTGATTAGGTCGAGGGGCTATTGCGCCTGCTTCGCTCGATCGTGGGGTTGTGCCTAATCGATGGACTACTGCGCCTGCTTCGTTCGTGGGGCTACTGCGCCTGCTTGATCGAATGTTGGCTTGAATTTCGTGAACATGATTCCCATGACATAAGAGAACCGTATTGTGCAAATAAATATGGTCCCGCCATATATGCTTGATTGAACGTGGGTCCCATATCGTGTATGCCTGACTGAATGTACCTTTATACCAGCCTCGTGCCTTTGACCAACACCGGTCTTGAAACTTGAGCAATACCAGACTTGTGACTTGATCAATACCAGACTTGAAGCTTGAGTAATATCGGACTTGTAACTTGATCAATACCAGACTTAAAACTTGACCAATACCAGACTTGAAACTTGAGTGATACCGGACTCGTGATCAATACCGGACTTGAAGCTTGAGCAATACCAGACTTGAAGCTTGAGTGATACCGGACTCGTGATCAATACCGGACTTGAAGCTTGAGCAATACCGGACTTGAAGCTTGACCAATACCGGACTTGAAACTTGAGTGATACCGGACTCGTGATCAATACCGGACTTGAAGCTTGAGCAATACCGGACTTGTCACTTGATCAACACCAGACTTGAAACTTGAGCAATACCGGACTTGTGACTTGATCAATACCGGTGTTTAGACCCAATACCAGCCTTGTGTACTCCAACATGAATGTGTGTTCTGTCGTGTGTGACTACACATCTCACGCGTTTTTATACAAGTACTTGACTCATGTATTTTATTGTAGAATAAAGAAAAGAACTCTGTTAGGATGTCTTCGGGGATAATCTTTGGTGCCAAGTCGGGAGGTGTTGATGACTTCAAAGATATCTTTGAACATTGATGATGAGTTGTTCACCGCGCCCTTTCAACTATATGAAAATATCCGTTCCACAAGATAACCCTTCTCTTATCGACTTCAAGGTTTTTCATGCTCCGCTGGGCCCTCATGAAGGATGGATGAGACGTATGTTGAGCAATGAGTACATCAAAGATAATTTGACCAGAGCGCAGATTATTGATGCAGCTTGAGTGTTGAAAAGGCTCGAGAGGATGTTAAAGTGGTTTCTGGTGCGAACGTTGAAGTGGATCCTGGAGAGAGTGTTGAAGCAGGATTCTGAAGAGAACAGGGGTCCCGGAGAGAGCATTAAGGCGGCTCTTGAATAGACCATTGAAGCAGCTTCTGCTGGAGGGAGCGTTGAAGTGTTTCCCTCTTCAGTTCGATTTACCATTGCGAATTCCATGCTTCTTGACTGACCATCTCTCTCATGTTGAAGAATTCCTTGACTGACGGTGAAGGAACTTCATGCCGAGCCTCGATCCCCAAGCGTGGTTTACATGGTTTGTTCGTAGTGGTTGTTGTCGAGCCAGATATGGAATATCTTGGACATTGTTTCATCATTGTGGGAGTCGTGCATGTGGTACTGGAGTTGGAGTTGAAGGACGCGCAGGATGTTGTATCTCGGTGGTTTTCCTCTTGCTTCTTGAGGTGGAACGCTTATGAGAAGGTGAAGGTTGTATCGCCTGTTGGTGAGATATATGCCCCTACAAACATTATGAGGCTCTTCATTACTGGAAGGCCTGTTTATTTCTATCAGAGCATATGTTGTTGTAGATGAGCGTTCAACGGCTCCAAAGGATGACCAAAAGCGCGGATTCTCCAACATAGCATGATAGACATGTACCACTGTCTGATAAAGTGACTCGCCCGGATCTTGCTCGATATGACGCGTGGACATCGTAATCTTCTTGAGGCTTCTCCCTTGAGGTATCGGCTCCAGTGGAAGATTGCCGTCATAGAGCGTTGATATGTTGCACCGGTATTCTTTAAACCAAATGGCAGTATGGTATAATAAAAATTTCCGAGAGGAGTTAGAAAAGCTATCTTACTTGCATCATGCTCGTACATCCTCATCTGGTTGTAGCCGCTACATCCATCCATGGAGGAGAACATGCCGTGTCCGCTGGTTGAATCTACTAACATGTCGATGTTAGGTAAAGGAGGATCATTTTTGGAGCAGCACCTGTTCAAGTCTCTGAAGTCTATGCAGCACCTGATCTGAACTACAACTGTTTAACCGACTTGGATCCAGGTATGACATGTAGATGATGGGTGACCAATTTTCATCTAAATCCGGCATTTCTTCATATCTCCAAGCGAATATTTCTTGGTACTCTTTGAGAAGTTCCACGAGCTTCGTGCGTTTATCCCTACTCAAGGTTGAGCTGATGGAGATAGGCCTAGGAGATTCCCAACGATTTCAATCTCATCAGTTGTGGAGTTGGTGCCCTCTTGCAGCTGTTGTGGAGCATCTAGCACTTGCTCTTGTGGTTCGTTGCCGTTGTAGCATTCTATTAGGTGGAGAGACCGGGTAACAGTCTCCCCTGCTAATTGATAATGGAAGTGTCGGTATACCGTTTTCCCTTTCTGGTCACGACTCGCCATAAAAGTTTGCTCCCTCTTCGTGTGAACATGGGTCGTGGCTTCACAGGATGGAGAAGAATGCTTCGTCAACAAAGATGCATCGTGGGTACTAGCCCTCAATGATGCAGGCCGGTCTTCTTCCTGAATTGACGCCCACGTGGGGAGTGGGAAGCAACAAACTCGTCTGATTCTTTCGGCGGAGCTTCTCCCGTATGTGCTGGTTTGGTTTCCCTCGAAGTCCGTCACTGTGGTAGGCTTCCGTACGACCTTGCCTTGGAGAACCTTGGATGTCCTGAGAGTCTTGAGAGTAATCACATTCGAAGACGCTCCTGTGTCGATAAGGGCCGTCTTGAACTCTGAATCCGTGATGCGTGCGGTGATATGTAGGGCACGGTCGTGACCTTCCTCTGGTTGATTGCAGCAAAACGTCCCTGCGCGCTGATTCTTCGAGAGGTGTGAAAGTTCGCATAAACTTTCCACTAGAGAAAACGCTTCCCGATCCACCGGCCTCGGTTCATAGTGAAACTATTGATTTGAGGAGGATCGTTGTAAGGAGATCGGTCCCAGTGTAGGAGTCTCAGGACAGGACCGCTCATATCTGATGTCGCTTCTTTGATCAGGTCCATGGAGGTCCGCGCCGCTGAAGTACCTTCTCCGGTGCGTTGAATGCGTTCCTTTTTTTTTTTGCTCCAGGGGCTGTCACGGCTCTTGTGGAAATCGATCGGTTAATATCTTAAGAAAAGTGAGTACCTCTTTCTGAGTTGCGGCCATATCCGTTTGAGTCTTAGCAAGAACTTCTTGCTTCTCCATCAAGTCTGCAATGGTAATGGGGGATGGTCCTCCTCTCGTCCCTCCGGCTCCTCGTCCTGATGAAGGAGTGGAAGTTGTTGCTCTGGTGACTACCAGAGGTGTTACACTTGATGAGATGCCGGGATTTGCGGCTGCTCCGGCTCTGGTGATGGGAGGTGTTGTAATATCACCGCTTGAGTGATCGAATTGAACGTTCCCATCCTCTCGTACTCACGTGTTCCTTGATTGATCTCTCCTTACTCAAGCATTTCTTCACTTAGTTGAAAGGTCGATGCAGATTGAACAGTCTTCCGGGCTTCGACAAGGGTCTTGAGATATAAATCTTCCAGCAGGGTTCCGTAAGCTGCAGGCTCCATTTCTTTATCCGGTAGACGTTGTGGTACCCGGACAAGTATTTTCCTATGTGGAGTTGCCTCGAGTCTTTGTTGTCGGCTGGACCATGTTGTTCGTCTCTCCTGAGTCCCCTGTGATTACGCGCTCTTTTTGCCTCTCCACCGGTAAAGGTGTGACTCCTGACTAAGGATTCAGCATTTCTTGCACTGCTTGAGTAGATGCCTGCCGACCCTTCTTGTAATTATGCTGCTATATCATTCAAAAGGTGAAATGTCTCGCTCTGCCTCTTCCGGTGATACCGGCTTGATTTGCCAAGACATCCTCCAAGCATCCTAGCTACACTTCCCATGATATCCCGAACCACCTGTGGTTTTAGGATACATTGCGAGATGGAAACCGAAAAATTGAGAATTCAATTTTGTGCAACCGAGAGATCAACTTCCCATTGTGGTCGCCAATTGTTTATGGGTGAAAACTACTCCTGCAGAATTTGGTAATTTGGGGTGTGGATGAGGAATGAATTTAAACCTTAAACAAATGCACTTTGCGCGGTGAGTGCTTGTAGATTCGAGAGATCAATCTGTGCAAGTCCGGCCTAAACCAAGAAATGGCCGTTCCAGACTTGTTTCGGTCACAAAGTGAAGGAAATGGGGTTGATCTTAGGGAGGGAAGCGAAGAAGGTGTTGATATTGTGAAGGTGTAGACTTGCTTATGACTTGCAATAGGAAAGTGAACAAGCTTACGATTGGTATAAGCAGGCTCTGGGTGTTTTCTTATTGTTTTTTTTCTCTGTTGTTTGGAAATAGGGCGGAGAACCTATTTATACAAGTCATTGAGTCTTATTCACGTCTCTCGTGGGAAGTGGAGGAAGTGGAGTGATGGAGTAGTGGAGTTGTGCGTTGGTGATACACGACTAGCCTTGCCCACTTCTCCTGTTCATCTCTAACCGTCCATGACTTCCTAACACGTTCTTGTGATGGCGCGTTGCACGCTGGACGCTGTAAACCGCCAGACCAATACCCCAGTATGTATCCCCCAGTTTGTGACATGATTGATGTCTGGAATGTGTGGATCGTGGATCCACGAAAGATAGCATGTAATACTGAATTGAATAACTGCGTTATTCGGGAAGTCGATACTTGTGAAGTATCGTGTGTATTTTATGCGTGTGTATTGCATCATGGTGTGGTAAAGTGATGGGTAATGACACCTCACTAACCAATTAACTCCCGACTGTGGCTGTATAACCAAGCTGGTGAAGTTGGACGGATGATCTTTGAGACACTCATCTGCGACCGTTGATGAAGTTAGGGTTTTGAAGAGGTGCGCAGGCATCACTCTTGACTTGGTCGAAACCAAGCATGGGATACAACTTTGGCCTAACCGACCATACATGCATGTAGATGGCATGATGGTGTAGGCGCCTATACCCCATTACCTTATGAAAGTATGATCCGGGTCACTCAATTCATCCGGTGAAATCGAGTGGTCGAGATCGATTTGCGACAAAAAACTAGTGCCGCAAGGGCCGCACGTCACGCCCTCTTCATAGCACGTTCCAAGACGACCAATCTTGGTCGGTCTTGGTCGATTGGCCTGGTGTGAAGGTGATAGGCTGGTGTTTGCGCCTATACCTGAATATCCCATGAAAACGTGATCTCGAGCCATCCAAATCGTCCGGCGAAGTTGAGTGGTCGAGATCGGTTGCGGTTTGGGAGGTGTGACCACGCTAGTTTGAGCGTGCGTTTTGGATTATCCGGGCATGATATGCCTTGGCCGATCGGGTTAGGGAATAGATGGGTCCACGGTGGTCATCTTTGGTATGACCGGACCGCTTAATCTAATCTTGGACCCTCCATTCATGCCGGAGAAGATGGACGCTCGTGATGCTCAAAACCCTAATTTTGGGTTTCAAAGCCGTGCGTCATCTCTTGTTTGGGCGACGATTTTGTCACGACCAAACATGGTTGGTCTTGACCGATTGGTCAAGTGTGTATGCGGGCCCGCGGTGATCGTGTTGACATGCTCTGGGCCCTTTGAATCTACATCTACACCCTCCATCTATACCTGCGAAGATGGATGGTTGAGACTGTTTTGCGACACATGTAATATGCCGCAAACCCTAATTAAGGGTTTTCCGTCCATAATGCTTGGTATGAACGTTTTTTGGCAAGCTAGGCCAATGGCCGACCGTGCGGGTTCCGCATTGGTTCGGCAATGGATATTCCATACCTGCTTGGGGGTGATGGAATTGATCTGGGTCATCCAATCATGCTTATGGAGTTGGATGACCGCGATCATATCCGGACCGATAAGGTCAATCAGGATGCTCAATCGGGCTAGTATAACACACCGAGAGGGGCTCAATCGGGCTAGTATAACACACCGAGAGTCAGCCTGTACGGGTATTTCGTACATGGTTTCATTATAGTGCTTGGAGGTTCGTGTTACTCTGTAAGAGTAACACTCAGTCGTCATGCCACACTGATAATGAGTACAGGAAATACAAGGCTGATTAGAAATTCACAGGATGGGATTGTTGCCACATGCTCCAACCTGGAGGAATTTCATGTATTCACAGAATGGGATTGTTGCCACATGCTCCATTCTTGGTGAATTAAGTGAGGGAGTATCCAACACTTATTAATGGCTTTATCTTTTACAAGATGTCACGCATAATTTTCTGGCTTTTACAATTTTAACCTTAAATGAAAATCCACCATCAACATGAGCATAATTCTAATTAGCTCTAAACATCAATAAATATTGATCCAGTTATCAATATTTTAATTTATTATTTAATGTTCGGTCTTGCTACCAATATTTTTTGTTGCTCGAATATCAAACTGAGAAGTAACATTTCATTGGTCAACTATCCAATTGATCGATCATCCAATATTTCATGGTCGACCATCCAATATCTACCAATATTTTAATATTATGATTTCTCCACTTCGTCATGCGATTACTCATGACATGGTGGATCGAGGATGATTATTCTATTATAACTTAGCAATATATGACATATCAAAATACGTATTGGTCTATGATCAATCCAGCAATCTCATAAGACCTATGCTCATCAATCCAAATCATTTGAGTGTCATTTTTGCCTCAGCTAGCACGATGATATATATATCACAATCATCAACACACTACACCAAATTTTCGGATTCGTAACAGAACAGAGTCGTTACTAAAACGGGTTGTAACGGCTCTTGCCTGTTGCAAAAGTGGGTGTTACATATTTTTTTTTAACGGCAATGGGGCCGTTACGAATTTTGGTTGTAACGGCTCTAGTAACAGATGAGGGCCATTACAAATTTGACACGTGGTAACAGCACAGGGCCGTTACAATTTTTTTTGTAACAACGTGGTCGTAACATCCCCGAGACGTTACTACGTGGCACATTAGTAACATGCAAGAGCCGTTACTACGTGGCCACTTTGAAACAGCTTGCAGCCGTTACTAATTTTTTCGTAATAAACAAAACAATTACTACTATCAACCAGTCAAGGTCGATCTGGCAGTTAATTTTCTAGGAAGTAAGTTAGAATTCTAAATATCCCGCATACACCTTTCAATCCGTTCATCATATCAATTCACATCAACACTCATTCAATTCATATCAATACTCATCCGATTCATACCAAAAAGGAAAACAAACTCAAAAATCCATGGGAATATGTAGAAACTTCCTAAGTTCAGTTCATGTTCACTTATATCACTATAAGTTCATTCCTATGTCCTAAGTGAACACAAAATCTGTGTAGTACAAAGATCATGAACATATTCTGTACCTAAGAAAACTATATACCTATAATCTCATCTACAACACTTCACAGCGCGAACACTTCCACACCTAATTACTTCCTGCAAACAACAATATCTTACATTAGAAGTATTCAAAGAAGTGTAAATGTGCATGATGGAAGGAAAAAACCCATGGAATACAAGGCAATGAAGATAATTAAAGGCATGATAACAACACAAGGCTCGTGTGGCAATTAAAATCCTAAATGTTTGTCGATAAGTCTAATTCAATCCCTGAAACTAACTGATACTTGTTAACAACATAATACAAGGATCTTTCGCACTAACAGCCTGAATCTCAATTACGCAATTTTAACTTAATTAGTGTAGATTTTAGGTAACTAAGTAGAATATTTAGCTAAGCCGGGATTAAGATAAGTACTGTTCGTGGAGAGCCATCTCTCGCTCTCTAGTGCAGACAACGCATCCGCCTCGATTTTTTTGTTCTTCGAGGAGCAGGTTGTGTCGGTTTCCTTCTTGCCAGTACATATGCTGGAGCTGCAAGAGTTTGTGTTGCAGGTTGTAGGAGTTGTTCCTATAACTCTGCTCCTTCCAACTACTCAAGTTCAGCTTCGCATCCTGCAACCAACAAAGATAATTAACTATCACTCTCTGGTTAAAGTTAATTTAAGTCTAAACAAATACAAATAAAATGTAAAAGGTTACTTCATCAAAATCGGCAGTGGCTCCAATGGGGTTTGACTTCATTGGAGCAGCTTTATTTCTTAACACATCAACATTCTCTGTTGTAGGCCATCGAAGATGGGATACTGGACGCAGCAGGAGTTAAAAAGCAGCAATGATCAGGAGCAACATATGCAGGTTCTTATGGCACCGGAGTGTATTCATATGGTGAAGTCTTAGGTGTTTCAGCTTCTGCATCACAAATGTATAAACAACACAAATTAATAGAGGAAAACTTTGAGCAGATTATAAACACTTGAGAAAAATCATAGTATTAAGAAAGCAGTACCTTAAATCTGGGATACTTACAAATACCAGAGACCGTTCAATTACACATATTAGGAGATAAAGTACCAGTTGGAGAATTCCCTCTCAGGCCTCTGCAACAAATCAGATCCACGTGGTAAGAACATAACGAAGTTGTAACCCACTGCAAATTTGATATATCAAACAAGATTATTCTAAGGCAGGAAGAACTAGAGAAGGCAGTAGATATAAGCCAATTAGCTACATTATGAACGCCAAAATTACCTGTAAAATATAATACGCTGAGGCTTCTGTCCAGTTGATCTACGAAAAGAGATAAGAAGTTCCCTAGTACATAAAAATATCAAAAGATTAGCCAAGATGAAAATATAAAAAAATTAGCCAAAACGAACACCCAATATGCAATTCAGGCCCCGTAAAGAAAATAAATTGAAATGACGAAGACGGAGAAACACAACAGGCAGAGGCACATACTTAACCATGCCTCCCGTCACAGTTTCTCGAACTGGATCCTGCCATACTTTAAACAGATCCTTAATCAACTCTTGGCGATGGGCTTGAGCACACACCAAACCAGCATACTTTGTTACCTCTGGCAAATCTTGTGATGCCACAACCTGGGTAAGGGGTACAACAAAATAGAAGTCAATAATTGGAACATCTTAGGAGTCACCAAAGGGTGAACTATAGAGTGAATTAGTAAATAAAATCTTACAGCAACGATGGAGGGGATTGAATCCTCTCCCGGGTGAGGATGGGTTACATCAGCACCAAAGATAATAGTTGGTCGGTCACTGACAAGCGGTATGCGCCTTGACAATGCATCAACTAGAACAGTGTTGCGCCCACCGACCTTCACATTTATCTTTAGGGCGGCATTGGCCGTGCATCGCTTGCTCATCTTAAAGACGTGCTTCGTCGGACAACACGGGAAATAAGACCAAGTTCGGTCTCACAGATACGTTTCAAGTCCCCTGTACAGTACAAATTGTCCCTTAAATAATTTTTCATTCGAGTAATCAATCAAAAATCTAAGCTGATAGGGTGTTTCAATGAAAGATGAGGCTTGTCATACCATAGAGTGAGCCATTGTTGTCCGGCAAAATTACAATGAGCAAGTCGAGTTCTTTTCCCTTAAGCTTAGTCATCGCCTACGAATATCTAGTCTTAAGTGCTCGTTCAACATGATTTGGATGAGCGGTATAAGGAGGGAGAATGGGCTCAGAGTTGAACATCTACACATGAAGCAACCAGAATTTAGTTAGTTAAACAGAGCATCAAGTACCAAATTATAGATCAGATTGCCAGTCGTCAGGATTAGGATATAAATTCTAGGATTAGGATCAGCATGTGGTGCTCTACCAGTTTGAGAAGCTTTCGCACAATCTCAGATGGTAAATTCAAAAAATTCCTCACAAACTCAGCAGATTAACCAAGAACTATCTTCAAAAATAATCAGAAAACAACAGGACAATCTCCACTAACACTACCAAATGCAACATAGACAATCTTGGCAAAATACCTTGTAACAACAACAACAACAAAAGATCAACATCAAGCTCCAAAACCATACATAAATCAGAAATCAAATGCTACAAACACATCAAATCCAAAAAACGACATCAACAAATCTTACCTAGGGCGATCACCCTGTCGTGCTCTACCCAGTTTGAGCAGATTTCTTCAAAGTATTAGGCACAATCTCATAATGTAGATTCAAATAAGTCCTCAAAAACTCAATTACCATCATTAGTCAAAAACCAATAGTGCTTCCTCTGCAAATCAAATACAGATCCACCATTAACTAAAAAGAAAAATCCCTGTCCACAAAATCAAACCCTAACGTAAGTAGTGATTTGAGAAAAATTAAATTGCGATTACCTGTTAAAAGAAAATCAAACCCTAATTAAATGACTTCTTCTGCAGAGAATCAAACCCAACCCAAAAAATTTCAACACCAAATCAAAAGTAAAATCGATGAAAGAAAGCAGATAGAGGAGAAAGTTAGAGACTGAAAATCAAAACGAGTAACCACAAACCCTAAAATCGATTGAAATACTGAAACCAACAGGAAACAGATAAAACTCGGAAAAAATCAAAAAAGAAAACTGATTATTACCTCCCAGTCGGAAGATTTTGATCTTCGGGTAGAGGGAGAGATGTAAAAAGAGAGAAATACAGAGACTTGATTAGAGACACATAGATGTACAAGAAGAAATCGAGAGATTGTGTAGTGTTTGGTAGGAGGAAAGTGAATCTGTGTATAAAAACTAGAGTCTTATGAGAAATCGAGAGATTGTGTAGTGTTCATCTCTGTCAATCTGAGTTTGGGTAGAGAGATTGAGACGAAGAGACGGAAAGATAGAGATAAGAAGTGAGATTTTAGGTATGGAATAAAAACTAGGGTTTTATTGTTGCGTTGCATCTCGAGAAAAATATGAACAGTACATGGAATTGGTAGTTATCATATTGTTGATGGATGGGTACCCGGAAAATAAGAAAAATAAAACAAAAACTAAATACAAAAAATAAAAGTATGGGCCCCGTAGTTTTACACAAATATAATTACACTTTCTTACTACTCAAAATATAAATATAGCAAGGGCAAGAAAGGAAAAACAAATTGTTTAGGTTCCCTATAATTAACACCGGTAGTTTTGTGATTTTTATAAACGAAAATAAAAGCAAATAAAGAAATAAGCAAACAAATAGGATTTGACCCAAGTGTGACCAACCGCAAATCTCCTCATGTCATGTGCGAATATGGAACAACCTAACGTGTAAAAGCACTAATCAAGCACGTTCGTATGAAAAAGATTTGATCATAAGAATATATCACTACAAACCATAATCATATTATGCTACTTGTATCCAAGGAATATCACTGACCTAAACTAGCAATAGTTACAAATTATTGAGACAAAAAAAATTAGTAACAAGGAGTTCATAACAAGAAGAAAGAGAAGTTTCATGTTCTAAACCCTAGAAAACAAGTAGAGGAAAAAAAGAATTAGAAAAAGATATATCTAAGATATCTCTAAACTAGGCTTCTCTATATAGAGTTTTATAACCTCCTCTTTTTTGTGTACCGGATGGGCTCACGGGAAATTTGTCAGTCCATTAAAGGCATTTTTTTACGCCCGGGAACTCGTGGATAAGCCGTTCACGACTTCATTAACTTCTCGAACTCGATCACCAACCATTACCGCCACTAATCCGGGAATTTGGTGTAGTGACAATTCATCAAGCTCAACGTCTAAGCATCATTGTTGTCCCATCAGAGACCTTATGCTAAACTCATCATAATGATGAGTCATAGAGCATGTCACATTAGTTATCGAAAATTGTGCTCCACTAATCAAACTAAAACTCACGAGCTAGATAAGTTAACAATTGACAAAATAAATACTCGTTTGCACAACAAACTTCACATGAGACGTCAATCATGTCACATGGTGGATATTCAATAAAGTTTTGGTATGGCGTTTGCACAACAAACTTCACTGAGACATCACGATATTCAATAAAGTTTTGGTATGGCGGCCTACATCACGTGAGATGTAGAAATACATCCACGATGAGAAATGTGAGTAATTTGTGCTGGAAATTGAAGGATTAAATGGAGTAGTGGACAGAGAATCAACCAAGTCTCCCTCGCAATTCGGAACTGGTTTAATCACGATTTCCCACTACCCCACTCTTCCACTCCTCCTCAACCGCCACACCTACTAGAGATCAATGTGTTTACTACCTCTGAAATAAGTAGGTTGTCGATCTATGATATGGACAACTTAACAAGATAATTATTGAATTTATCTTATCAGACATCATTCATCCAACAACCATATCAAACACACGGAAGTGTTATCTTGGTCTAACACAAAGAATCATCTTCACATCAGTTCAACACATCTATAATCCATCAATTACCATTGATTTCACACATTCCCAACATTCCTCCCTATAGATCGACCTTTATCCTTCCTTTATGACCGAATTGACTCTGGAACGATCATTTCTTGATTTGGACAGAGTCTAACAGATTGATCTCTCAAACTCAAAGCACTCCTGTGAAGTTAATATATTGAAGGTTTTAGACGATTTGCTTGATCGAGCACTTGCATACTCCACCACTTTATACAAAAACCAGTAAATCGTTTTTACCCATCAATAAGACCAAGTCTACATACTTTCGTGACAACGAGTTTCAAATGATTCACCATAGTGGTGCAATTTCAGTTCTCGTCTAATGCCTAACTTGCGATTGTACCATAATGGCGTAATTTGGCTATTGCCAGCATCTTAGAAGCATGATGCACCATGATAGTGCAATTTGTATTCTGGGCCAACATGCCATGAACACACAACACAATCTTGATATGAAGGTTCATCTCACACAATGACGCATCTTTGAACATGTGCCGTATGAAAAGTATGTGTGTTATATTATTACTCCCTTTAAAGAATCTCGTCCCCCGAATTCAATATAAAAGATATTGTGGACAAGCTTCATCGATTTGGAAATCCCGAGCATAAGTCCCATACCAATATACTCAAAAATCATATAATGTTTCTTCAATTTTTCGTAAACAACCTTCTGAGCCTATGTCCAATACCATATATACCAGAAATCCCAAGAGAGTCCAAAGTTCTACCGAGAATATCGATTTGGATCTCCTAAGTGCTCGTCCCATACTGCAAAATTTATAGTTTGGAAAAGGGTCATCGAGTTTGACAAAAAATTAATAGCGCAGTATTGTGAGGTTAAAACCTGATGCCAGAGTATTCAGATGCAAGACTACCATTATGGAACAAATGGCCTTCTCGATTGCCACTTGTAAGTGAGAGCTAGTCATCCTGACAACGCATACTGTTACAGCTAACGGGTGGGGATGATCGGTACCGTTGTCTACCTACCATTTCAGACGGTCTTCCAGGTCACCAACCATCGGGTGGGTCGCCATTTAAGGCAAATCAAAGTACTCGATTAAGCTTAACATGATCTGCGAAGTAACTGGGTAGCACTTACGAGTTCTCTTCACGCGCAATAATTGGCCTACTCTTCCAACTTTTTTTTAAGGAAAATTTATAGTCTCACTACAAACAAAGACGAGTCTAACAAGCACAGTCCCTAGAAACTGTGATAGCAACTGTGACGAAGCGGAAAATTCTTCCCCCGACGCTATTACGTGCAGGCAGAAACTCCACGATGTACCACTCATAAGGGAAATGAACAGGTCGTAAAGCCTATAAGCTCATTAGGAAAATACACGTCTATTTGCCTTTTCAAATATGCTTCGCAAGCATGATGTCTTAAACGTAGCTTCCACATCGTTCCAACCTGCCCTTGTTCTGCGAAGGGTGCGATGCCATAAAGGCTAATGCTGATGCATTTTGAATACATCACTGTTTCGAGTGTTGTCCATGTATAAGGCATGCCTTGTACTTGCACACAAGCCATTGTAATCCTATTTTCAACTTCCTTACTTCATATTAGAACTGAGCTGAAAGCATACACTTATCTTGCTCGTGCCAAGCACATGTCATTTTTACCTTGCATCATCTTTTGATGTAAGTGCCTATGCAAGCTCCTCTAACTTGCATATTGAATTAGATTCCTTTTTTTTGACCATGTCCAATCCGTAATTGGTGCATGCATGTATATACATATTATTTAAAATTAAAAATAAAATCACATGTTAAAGAAAAATGATCATACTGCAAATTAATGAATTGTTACGTACAAATAAAAGCCACACCAACTACAAAGAGAAGATGAATTACAGTAACGGTTTTGATTAAAAAAAAAAACATTAGTACAAAGCTAGGTTTTAGAATAGAAACCATACGCACACGGTAGAAGTAGCAGTTTTATTTTCCTTCAATTTTTTGATACCAATACCCCATTATATAAGAACGTGAAATTGGGGGATATAAAAAGGAATTGAGGGATATTGATTACTTCTCTCAACCCATGGTGTCTGCTAAGGGGTGGTTTTGGGGTGCAAAAATACTAAAATGTCCTCCCTTCAAAATAAAAATCAAAAAACTTAAAATCAAAAAACAAAATCATATCCCCCATTTCCATCTCCACTTCTTATTAATCTCTTTCAGGGTTAGAGCTTTGAAACCCAAATATTCCCCATTCCCTTTCAAATTCTAAACTCTCCCCACTCTCTTTCAAATTCTCTTCTCCTTCTCTGCCGGCTCCTCACTTTGGAAACGAATTTTTTTTTTTTTTTTTCAATTCGGAAGTGATGAAGATCATGCTGCAAGTGATGAAGACCATGCCGGAATTGATGAAGACCATGCCGGAAACTGGTGCCGGCATGGTTGGTAACTAACATTCAATGCCGTAACTAAGTACCGGCATGATCGATGGTTCTTCCATCAATGCCGGTAGTCAAGTGAAAAAAAATTGAAGTTTCCTGGATACTTTTCATCATGTTCCGGCATAGAAATTTAAGCAACATACTATGCCGACATAGGTACCGGCATGCTCGAGAATTAACTAACTGTGCCGGAAGTGGACTGATCAAAACCAGAAAAAATTCAAAACGGAATATTTTTTTACATCGCCGGAAGTGATGAAGATCATGTCGAATCGGTGAAGAACCATGCTTGGGAAAATGGTGTCGGCATGGTTCTTCACTAACATTCAATGCCGTAACTAAGTGCCGGCATGCTCGATAGAAATCTATCAATGCCGGTAGTCAAGTGAAAAAAATTGAAGTTTCCTGGATACTTTTCATCATGTTCCGGCATAGAAATTTAAGCAAAAACCATGACGGAAGTAGTTCCGGCATGCTCGAAAATCAGATAACTGTGCCGGAAGTAGACTAATTAAAACCAGAAAAAATAGGTTTTGAAGATCAAAACCTGAAAAATTTTGTGAAAATTTATGAAAATTTCAAACAAATGCCGGCATGGTTTTTTGGTTGAATACCATGCCGGCACCAAGCTTTTTCAGCTGCAACAATGGTGGATTCAAAGAAAAAAAAATCAAATTTTCAACCTCTTAGCATGACAATTCTCTCTTCACAATCATCCTCCACTTTCACCAAAAAAAGTTCCCTCTCAAATTTTTTTTCCATCTTTCTACTCTCATCTCATTCACCCAAATACAAATACACACTAATCATTTAACAAATACTTAAGATTTTTATTAATTATTATTAATCACTAAACCTGATTAGTGAGGGGTAGATTAGGATTTAAAAAAATACTTAGATAAGGGGTGACCCCGAATTGATATCTGGATCCAGTTTTTATCCTTTTCTTATATCCCTCAATTCCTTTTTATATCCCCAATTTCGCGTTCATATAATCGATATGCTTTTTTATTAGTCTTCTAATATATTTTTCATAGAATTTATACAGCAACCCAATTTAAATAAAGTACAGACAAATTCAGAGACACCCCTGACAAAATTCAGTCTACGGCACCATCTGTTGTCGTTTGTTTTTGCTTTCGAAGAAACCGGGAGCTCAATGGACAGGTCATTATCCAGATTGAATGATAGAACTAGATTTAGTATTCAACTTCTGTTCCTGCATTTCTCCACCGCTCTTGGTGCTGAAATTCATGTATATATTCATAGAATGATTAAATTAATATAATAATGATTAATGAAAGATTAGCCAAGTCATTATTTTGTGCTAAAATTACAGACACCAGGCATATTCTACCAATAATCAATCGGAAAATGGGTCATTTGTCCAAATATTTTTAAAATCTGGTTCAAATGGACGAGTAAAAATTAGTATGGGTGAATGGACAAAAGAAAAAAAAGCAAGGATGAAACTGGATTCATCCTGACTTAAACTTAAAAAGTAGCAAGGATGAAACTGGATGCATCCTTATGTAAATTAAAAAAAGAAAAAGTATTTGAAAATAGGTAGGATGAAACTGTTTACATCCTGGCTATATTTGTATTTTTGTCCATTTAAACAGTATCAAAATCTAGGTGTCTTTTTCACTCAGGATTTGTTGATTTTGATCTTTTTAACCAATTTTGTGATAATCAACCTGATAAACTTGTAACTAGAAAATTGTTGTTTTAACAAAAATAGCTTGTAATAATTGCTGTACTACATAAGGTTCTGGATTAGTAACAAACCAAGTCCAACTGCCTCTGATCCTTTCATGATCCGTAAGCGTTTGCAGGAGTGGACAAACATCCTGATAATACGAATTAAATCAAATCAGGAGAGAATATTTAGTAAGTTAAATTTGCATGTCATATCGCAAGAAAAGAGTTCCATTATAACAAGGTATGTACCTCCATGGTACATCGCCTACGAGCATCCAGTCACCATCTTTGTCTTCATAAGTCGGGACGTACTCGGACCCATTTAAAAGATCCATTAATTTACTCTCGTTCATAAAATCTTTCATCCCTTGAGTTTCACAGTTACCTTCAGTCATTAAAGAAAAAAATACATTTAGCCAATTAGATTAGTGCGTAATTTTAAGCAATTAGATGAACTACTAAATGTTGTTTACCTATTGTGAAAGAACTGAACATTTTTGCCAAGGCTTGAGAAAGTTCTTGGTAACTTTTGTACAACTTCAGATCAACCTTTCGAAGGTAAGGTGCACCGTCCATGCTAACTTTAACGAAGGCAATGTTGTTGCTGTTGCCGACCTCTTCTATATGAAGGCAATGTTGTGTACAGATAGAAGATTCTTGCGATATGATCGAACTGGCGGCCAACCTACAACTTGTGCCCTGAAATTCCCATGCATATTTCTCTGATTAGCATATTTAATTACTTACTATACTGCCCCAATTTCAGTTTTTACGAGCACTACGTAAGTGATAATTTTTTTTTTTTTTTGTCGCCCGAACAACTAAAGCAAAAGACTAGTAAAATGAAAGATGGAACCAATAATTTGAACGGATTTTAAATTTTAAGATCAGGAGTTACATAACGCGACAATAAGAAATTTCACTTAAAAACAAAATGAAACATTTATGATTATAACATGGGTCATAGGTAAGACCAATATATATATATATATATATATACACACACAAACGATCAGATTTAAGAATGTCAGGATCGGTGGTGTGAGAATTGTACTGTATAATGCATCGGAATTTGGAAACCGAAAGTATTTTAAACGAAAGAGATGATGAATTTCAAAGTAGTAGTTACTGAATTTGTCAGGATAAACATAATATTCATTAAAGTAGTACTTAATCATTAAAGTTCTTCCATCCTTCTCATCCAAAAAATAAAAGAATACTTAGACTATGAGCCAAATTAAAGTGAAAACAAACAAGCATAGATCTGTTGCGACTGTTCGGCGAAAAACACCAAACTAGCTCTTCCATTTACAGCTTAGTTGCCTGGTTAATCATAAATCTATCTGCTTAAACTACGTAACTTTTTTTAATAATCGTCTAATTATACTGCTTGATGTAGAGACATTGTTGAGTTTTTGTTCGAACAGTACCATATGTACACCAACCATGCAAAATGTTTTAAGAAATTCAATGGATAAACTAAAAAACAAGTTGTAGATACCTGAAAAAGTACCAAGGAAGAAGCATGGCCTCCCCATATCCAAAAGGGGGCATGAAGCAGTGTCCCACACTAAGGGAGACGTCGGGTACTCCCCATATCCCAGAAGGGATATCACCTAACATGATGTCCTCTACAGCACTCAGGAGCACGTGCAGGAGTTGTGAAGGACATATCTTCTAGAAGGACCCAAAGTATAGTTGTACAGTCAGAAGAGGCAGTAGCAAGATAAGGTAAGGTGGGGAAGGACACACACCTGACATCTCCCATTTAAGGAAATAACTATAAATAGGGGTCCTTTCCCAATGAAAGGACTCAGTGATATCATTGTGGGAAATTGTGTTCTACTTCTAGGAACTAGTCTCTACAACCTACTTCTATCTGTACCATGTATATTCCTTATTGTGTACATTTTGACGACCACAGTGGGAGACTAAGTCACTAATTAGCGCATGATTCATCGCATGGACACTGACAAGTTCACACGCCAGACCCAGCCGCGCGTGTATGGACCGCTTACTGAAGTGGAACAAATGTTGTTTGATATAGAGGAAAATGATCGCCAGAGACAAGTTCTTTTGGCGAAGTTGGCAGCTATTGATCCGCCGCCGGGAGGAAATCGTGAAGAAGGTTTAGATTCGCCTCGGTTGAATCGCGGGTGCGATTTCGATCAAGACCAAAGGTTTCGGACTCCGCAAGGGCGATCGCCAGCTAACCAATCCGCTAACCAGCCTATGACAGATGAACAAGCCAGGATCGCCTTATCGGATGGGAAGTTCACCAAGCTGCTCGAAGAAAAGTATGGCCTTGAGACTCAAGCCAGTGCCTATACTATAACATCACCTATCCCGTCTGAGATCCTGTCCAGACCAATGCCTGCTAAGTACAAGACACCAAAGTTTAGGTTGTTTGAGGAGAGCGGTAATGCGACAGAACACATGCATCGCTTCACCATGTCGCTTAATGAGTATGCCCAGGACGAAGTCGTATGTATGAGAGAATTTGGGAAAACCCTGACAGGAGATGCCTTCACTTGGTACATTTCTTTGAAACCCAATAGTATACGGTCATGGGGTGAGATGCAACAGGCATTTATGCAAAAGTTTTACTCTAAACCTGTAAAGATTTCCATTTCTGACTTTGGGAACACCAAACCGCGAAGAGGAGAGAGACTTAAACCATTTGCAGTACGTTTTAGAAGCGAGTCTCTCAAATGCCGGACAGAGGTACCCGAAGAGGAGTTGGTGAACATCTGTATATCAGTGCTTGAACCCAAGACACGCCGAATGTTTGAAAATGCCCAGATAACCATGTTTGCTGATCTTGTGGAAGCGTTCGCTAGGACGGATGCAACTAATGAAGAAATTGAAGCGGCTGAGAAATCCTGGTCTCACTCGGTCGCCTATGCTAAGGAAGACGGTTCAGGAGCGCCAAAGAGGTGAGGTCCGCCAGGCAATGAAAATAGGCGAGGCAAAAGGAAAGCAGAGCAAGAACCACCTGACTTCCCATGTTCATATGAATAGGCGGTTGGCCTACTAAAAGAATGGGTCACAAATGATGACATCATCCTCCCAGAGCCTAGAAAGGTTCATACTGACGCAGATAAGCGCAATCCACGATATTGTCTATTCCACAGAAGGGTAGATCATCCCACTAGGGAATGCCGAACTTTCAAATGGGCGATCTACAACAAACAACGGAATGGGGAGGTAGACGTTGGGGGCGATAATGACATACAAGACGACCCACTACCAGACCACGTGGTAGCAGCCCTAACTCATGATCCCAGAGAGGGATAGGGGTGTTCGATGGAGGTACCTGAATAGGAAGAAATATATGTCGTGTCAACATGTAGTACAACTGAACAAATAGCAGAAACAGTAGCGAAAAAACCTCTATTCGCAAACTTCTTCGACGCTCTGGGCTTCGATGCTGCTCAAAGACACCTGGCGTCGATATTCCTAACTAGGATTGCATCCAAAGAAGATGTGAGCGCCTACTTGGACAGAAAGTACCCGCTTCCCACCAATGTTATAACCTTCACCGAAGAAGACAAGGCCGTGAATAGCGACCATACACGTCCATTATATCTTACAGTTAAGATAAGGAAGGACACTTTCAAACGGGCGTTCATTGACACTGGAGCGTCGATCAAATTGATACCTTTACACATCCTGAAAAGTATTGGCGGAAAAGAAGCAGCAATTAAGAAATTTCAAACCAAGATCCAAGGCTTTGGCGGTTTAAGTCAACACACAATTGGGACGATCAACCTCGAAGTCAAGGTCGGTCCAATAAACGCAATCGAACCCTTTCACGTGATGGATGTCAATACGGCGTACCATATCCTATTGGGAATACCATGGCTACACAAACATGGAGTGGTGTCATCTACTTACCATCAATGTATCGAATTCATCCTCAAAGGAAAACAGAAGAGGGTCCGAGCCACTGAGAATCCCTTCTCTGCCGATGAGGCGTGTTATGCTGAAGCAGCTTTCTTCGACGGCATAAGTAAACCAAGCGAGGTGGTGAATCGCATCCACTCGATTCCAATTCCAGACTGGGAGACGACCTACCAGGAAGGAAGTTCCAGCCAAGGACGAAAGAAAGACTACGTTGAAACGGACAAGCGACGATTCCGAAAGGTGTCTCGTCCAGACGGACGCCATGTGTACCGCCTATAGCAATTAGTCGGGGAGGCCCCAACAATAGAAGTCAACATCGCAGAAGCTATGGAAACTTTGAAAGTTGAGGACGCCTCACACGCCTGGGAAAGAATGACGAAGAACGCGCCGCCCAAGCATGACGAAGCGACAAAGAAGGTAAACTTGGGGACCGAGGAGGACCTAAAATGGATTGAACTCGGGGCGGCCCTAACGGGCGAAGAGAGTCGTGAGTTTCATGAATTGTTGAAAGAGTATAGGGATGTCTTCGCCTGGTCCTACGAAGATATGCCAGGATTGAACCCCACCTTGGTCTGTCACGAACTAAAAGTCAACCCAAGCAGTAGGCCCATAAGGCAACCTCGACGCCAATTCCATTACCAAACCGAGGCGCAGATAAAAAAAGAAGTGACGAAGCTATTAGAAGCAGGGTACATTAAGCCCATACATTATCCAACATGGCTCGCAACATCGTACCAGTAGAAAAAAAGAATGGAACTATTCGATGTTGTGTGGATTTCCGAGACCTGAATCGTGCCTGCCCAAAAGACGAGTTTCCTCTCCCCAATATCGACATGACGGTAGACGCAACATGTGGGTACGACATGTACGCATTCATGGATGGACATAGTGGTTACAACCAAATCAGGATGAAAGAAAGCGACGCAGCCAAGACGGCGTTTTCCACGCCCATAGGAAACTTCTACTATGTCGTCATCCCCTTTGGGTTTAAGAATTCCGGTGCGACCTATGAACGGGCGATGACTTCTATCTTTCATGATATGAATCACGAAATTGTCTAGTTTTATGTAGATGACCTTGTGATTAAGGCAAATAAGCGAGGAGAATTCTCCCAACATCTTCGTCGAGTCCTCCAGCGATGCCGAAATTTTAATCTAAAGATGAATCAGGCCAAATGCGTGTTTGGAGTCACCAAAGGGAAGTTCTTGGGGTATCAAGTCACCAGTAAAGGAATCGAGGTTGATACTGCTAAAAACGAAGCCATTATATCAATGCCGCCACCAAAAAACAAACAAGAGCTTCAAAAGCTGATAGGCAAAGTTTCTTACGTAAGGCGCTTCATCCCAGGACCGGCGCAGACCCTGAATCACTTCTTCCCAATGCTTAAAAAAGATGCGAAGTTCGTATGGGAGAAAGAGCAACAAGAAGCTTTTGACACAATCAAAAAATGGCTTACCCACCCGCATGTCGTACGCCCGCCCATAAAAGGAGAACCTATGTATCTATATCTCGCACACACAGAAACCGCAATCGGAGTGTTGGTCGCTCAAGACTTGGGAGGAGCCAATCTTATCCCCATTTACTATCTTAGCAAAACCTTGAAAGATGCTGATCTTCGATACACGTCCGCCGAGAAAGCTTGCTTACCATTAATCCTAGCGGCACAGAAGATACGCCACTACCTCCTAAAACATAAATGTTATGTGGTGGCAGCAGCCAACCCAATCGTCTATCTAACCACTAAGCCAATCCAATCAGGCAAGCTGGCGCGCTGGTCAATGCAGTTGTTGGAATTTGATTTCATACCAATATGACCTCAAGGAGTCAGGGGACAAGCGATCGCAAACCTACTGGCAGCCTTCCCATGATCAGATACTTCTGACATTCATACCGATCTCCCTGCAGAAATCGCAGCAGCAGAAGAAGTGTCGCCTCAAAAATGGAAGATGTCGTTTGATGGTTCCTCCTACGGAAGTCACGGAGGCGCATGAATCATTTTTGAATCACCAGAAGGCGAACTCAAACCATATGCCTACAAACTCGATTACCCTTGCACCAACAACGCGGAAGAATATGAGAGCTTCCTCATAGGGATGCAAATGGCACTGGAAATGGGCATCTACGACTTAGAGGTCACGGGAGATTCGAGGCTCCTTGTGAATCAAATGGAAGGCGATTTTCATGTGAAGGAACCAACAATGGCGGTTTATCGAGATAAATCTCAAAGGCTAATGCGACGCTTCGACCACATTGCCATAGAACATATGTGGCGTCTAGTGAATAAGCACGCAGACGCACTGGCAACCATGGCATCAAAGCTGCAAATGCTATAGGGAGATAAAGAAGTTATCACCATCATCAAGAAAACCTCACCTATGACATTAGAGGAAAGAGCCGCTATGGATAAGTTGGACTGGCGACGGGTGATTATAGCAGATCTCAAACGCCCACCAGAAGAAAGGCAACTTTCATGGAAAACGTTAAAAACTTACACACTCCTTGAGGGAGACTTGTATTTCATCACAACTGGAGGCGGACTATGCAGATGCCTTGGACCAAATGAGATCAAAGAAAAATTGGAGGAGATACATTCTCAAACTTGCGGACACGCCACATCTATCATGCTGCATCGACGAATTCAGCGAGCAGGATTTTACTGGCCAGACATGGATGAGCAAGCTAAAGCGCTTCAAGACAATTGTTTGATTTGCCAAGGCGCTCCTCAAGAGGAAGAAATCTATGTCTCCGAGGAGGACGTAGTGGATTGGCGAGAACCCTACATCTACTATCTAACAAACGGTACATTACCAAGTGATAAAAAAGCCGCCCTTCGATTAGTCAAGAAGTCAGGGAGATACTTTGCTCTTGACCGAAAGCTATTCCGAAAAAGCTTCAACCAGCAAACCCTGACATGTCTCGACAAGGCGGAGGCTCTTAAGGTTATGGACCTAACTCATGATGGCGAGCATCAAGGGAAAGCCAGATTGTTTGCACAAATTTATGAAGCAAGCTACTACTGGCATACAATGGAAAGCGACACATCCGAGTATGTTTGGAAATGCGAACAGTGCCAGATTCATGGAAATTTGATACACGCCCCGCATACCACGCTGCACAATGTCGCTGCCCCTTGGCCCTTTCATACTTGGGGATTGGATATCATTGGACCCATCACTCCTAAATCCTCCAAGCAGCACGAGTACATCATAACAGCTATAGAGTGCTTCACTAAATGGGTAGAGGCAACCCCATTAAAAAATACTACTGGCGCCACCATCGGCGCCTTCATCAAAGAACGCATCATCACGCGTTTCAGAATACTTATGTGCATTATATCCGACAATGGTACGCCCTTTGTTAATAGCGACGTAAAGGACTTGCTAGCAGCCTTTCATGTCAAGCGCAAGATGTCTACTCCTTACTATCCAAAAGGAAACGCGCAAGCCGAAGCAACCAACAAAATATTGCTCTGGATCCTCAGCCGAAGTCAATATGATAATAAGCGACTATGTCATGAGGAATTACCCATGGCACTTTGGGCATACCGCACTACAAAAAGATCCTCCACCGGGGCCGCACCATACACTCTAGTCTATGGAGAAGACGTCATTCTGCCAGCAGAAATCGTCATTGCATCTGCCCGAGTCATCGCAGCAAGCAGTCTCCAAGCCGAAGATAATAAAAGATTCCAAGTGTTGGACACGATTGAGGAAAAGCGAGATATCGCACATGCCCATGCCGAGACATACCGCGCCCGTATGGCAAGAGCTTACAACCAAAAGGTTAAACCAAGAAGCTTTGATGTAGGTGATTTGGTCCTCGCCATCTCACATCATGTTCCTCGAAATGAGAGCGCTGGGAAATTCGCACCAAACTGGGAAGGTCCGTTCAGAATCATTGAAGCGGCAGACAGTGGCTACTACAAGATCGAACACGCAGATGGTACTCCCATGAAGGGGAAACCCAATGATAAAATTAACGGGAAGTGGCTAAAAACTTTCTACATGTAACCGATCCGCAATACGAATAACGCGTGTTTTGATTCATAGTGCGTAACACAACAAATCCACAAAAATCCTTCTCACAAAGAGGAGTGCATGAAATCCTCTATGTACCCACTCTTTGGTACATGCGTGCCTAAGAAACCCCCCACGCCTTACACACGGCAACGGGTGACTAAATCTTCATCCTTGATAAAGGGAAGAGTGCTTGAAATCCTCGATGTACCCACTCTTTGGGACATGAGTGCCTAAGAAACCCCCACGCCTTACACACGGCAACGGGTGACTAAATCCTCATCCTTGATAAAAGGAAGAGTGTCCGAAATCCTCGATGTACCCACTCTTTTGGACATGAGTGCCTAAGAACCCCCCACGCCTTACACACGGCAACGAGTGACTAAATCCTCATCCTTGATAAAAGGAAGAGTGTCCGAAATCCTCGATGTACCCACTCTTTGGGACATGAGTGCCTAAGAAACCCCCCACGCCTTACACACGGCAACGGGTGACTAAATCCTCATCCTTGATAAAAGGAAGAGTGTCCGAAATCCTCGATGTACCCACTCTTTGGTACATGAGTGCCTAAGAAACCCCCCACGCCTTACACACGGCAACGGGTGACTAAATCCTCATCCTTGATAAAAGGAAGAGTGCTTGAAATCCTCGATGTACCCACTCTTTGGGACATGAGTGCCTAAGAACCCCCCACGCCTTACACACGGCAACGGGTGACTAAATCCTCATCCTTGATAAAAGGAAGAGTGTCCGAAATCCTCGATGTACCCACTCTTTGGGACATGAGTGCCTAAGAAACCCCCCACGCCTTACACACGGCAACGGGTGACTAAATCCTCATCCTTGATAAAAGGAAGAGTGTCCGAAATCCTCGATGTACCCACTGTTTGGGACATGAGTGCCTAAGAAACCCCCCACGCCTTACACACGGCAACGGGTGGCTAAATCCTCACCCATGATAGACGGAGGTGTTTAAAATCCTACATACTCTTTGAGATATAAGTATCAAAGACACGGCCCTGGCGTCCCCTAGGGTGCAGGCGCCCTTAAGAATATTTTCATTCATAAAAATTTATATAAAAAAAAAAGAGGGGGTGAGCATATCTTTCCCTCCCACTATGGAATGACCCTGGCGTCCCAAAGGGCGCAGGCGCCCCTGATAAAAATCTCAATTCATGAAAATTTATATAAAAAAAGGGGGGGGAGAGCATATCTTTTCCTCCCACTAAGGAATGGCCCTGGCGTCCCCTAGGGCGCAGGCGCCCTTAAGAATGTTTCCATTCATAAAAACATATATATAAAAAAGAGGGGGGTGAGCATATCTTCCTCCCACTAAGGAATGGCCTTGGCGTCCCTAAGGACGCAGGCGCCCCTGATAATATTTCCATTCATGATAATTTAATTTAAAAAAAAAAAAGACAGAAGAACATCCTTTAAACATTAATACCAAACGATAGATTTACAAACGACGGAGTCGTCTAAGGGATTACATTCAGAAGAGACTGAGCATCACTAATAACACTTTCTAAAACGCCAGTAAGAACATGCGCACATACATAGCCATCATAACTACCATTTATCCGCTCAAAGCACAACCGCCTCCGCTCTAGAAAAGGAAGCGCCGCGGGGACAACATTGATAACAGCTTCTTGTAACTCTTGCTCAAATCTCGCCAAAAGACATGAGTGACGCCTGTTCTCTTCTACAAAGTGTTAAAACATTATACGTGCTGCCTTAGCCATACGCTCCAGACGCCCAATCTCCAACAATAATTCTTCCTGGGTCATTATAACTAATCTAAAGGAGGTTTGAGAACAAAATGAACTAACAGAACATCATGCCAAAGACTATTTATATAAACAAAAGAGGGGAAGGAAATTCCTAATAAATGCACAGACAAGTCCTCCTGCAGTCAACCTTGCAAACCGGCCAACATGGCCTGGTATTTTGTAATCTCCTCCTCCACCATAGACAAACTACCTTGAGCTCCCTTTATAGCCTCATATGCATTCATCCGTGCAATCCCATCTTGTCTAAAACGACGCCCCACCTTACCAAAGGCGGCTTGAGAGATAATTCCTTTCTCTGCCATGTAGTAAGTATCGGCACATTCTGACCAATCTAAACGCGCCTCGTCCAAAGCCCTCTCACATCTCCTCGGCTCTTGCACACATTCCTCCTTGATCCCACTTAAGCGTCGAATCTCTTGCTCATAAACTGTCTTCCAAGGGTTCTGAGGCATGGCAGCAAGCGCCAGAACCCATTCCTTAACAGGGCGAGAAGCAGACATATAAAGGGATGTGGAAATAAAATGAAGAAAGATAATAATCTAAGAAAAATGAAAACAACTAAACATGAAACACATATATACATATCCACATAAACCTAAAGCCCCAGGAATACTAACCCTAAGAATTTTTAACACGTGTATGGGCGCTGAGCTCAGCCAAGGCACGAACAAGGGCCACGTCAATGGCATGGCGAGAAGCTGAAACATATGCTAGGTCCAGACCAAAAGCTATCCCGCGACTCTTTAATTCAGAACGCCTGACTGATAAGCCCATAGGCACGCTGTTACCGGCACGCCTAAACTTTTCTACATGTAACTCCACATCCATCAACATTCCATGCGCATCTACATGCTCTTGCTCAATATAATTATATATAAAGGGATGAACATTCAAGAGTCGCCTCAACAAGGATATCTCGACCACCAAACTATAATAACTAGCCATCATCTTCCCCCAAAAATTACTGGGTTAATTGGCTTTTGGTACTTACATTTTGTCCAATATTAGTATTTAGTCTAACATTTGTCCAACTTAGGATTTAGTACTTGGAAACAACGTTAACTTCAGTTGACTCAGTTAAAATATCAACTTCCGTTTAGAAACTATTAAAAAATATAAAAAAAGACAGTAAAACAGAAAATAATTTGAAATTTGTGGACGAGTTTACTATTATAACCTCCACTTTCCTAACATTTATCTCATAATCTTGAGAACTCATCTTCTCCAAACGCCGCCACCGCCATTTTCCCTGTCTCTAACTCAGCTTCTCCAAACGTCGCCACCACCACCATTTTCCATGTCTCTAATCTTCTCATCATTCTTCAACCGTTTCGGAATCCTATTGCTACGCCTATTTCTGCACAAACGATACAAACACCAAAATCAGAAAGATTCTCCCCTATCCACGAACCCTAATTTACCAACACCACCACCCCTGCAATTAAACTTATCACCACTTCAACTATTAACATAAATTCTTTCAATAAAAACCTGTATAAAAGCCTACCCATTTGTTAAACTCTTCTTAGTAATTCTTCTCTTGTCAAACAATTGGGGATTTTCATATCCCAAAATTTAGCCGTCAATTTCTTTGTTCGACTTTTCAAATCCCCAAATTAATTAGCCATCAATTTGTTTATACATCTCTACTGAGTTGTGGTGATAGGGTATTTGATCTTCGAGATCGATCTCTTTTGTATTTGTTCTAATTTACAGAGGTGATTTTCTAATTATAGTTGGCTGAGTATATCGATCTTGTTCCTAGGTGATTAGGGAATTACCTGGGGAAGAAAGAAAACATATAGGTGCTATTTAGTGATGATTGTGAGAACGAACAGAAAATGGGGGTGAATAAATTATCTCATTCTTTACTTAGTATTAATGGCGATGGAAGTAAAGAACGCGAAGGAAGCCGGTGGAAGAAAACAACTTGATAGTGGTGTGGTGTGAATGGGGCTGGTGTAATATAAAATCATCTAAACTAATTGTCTGTGGATCTCTTGCATCCGGACCGTAGGTATTTAAGGAATTTTTTAGGACGTTAGATCCTAGGCCTACATTAGGGGTACACTTGTAAAATCTATTAATAAATCACACGAAATTCATTAATGTCTAGTCACAAACAGTCAACGGGGTCAACGTTATTTCCAAGTACTAACTCCAAGTTGGACAAATGTTAGACCAAACACTAACATTGGACAAAATGTGAGTACCAAAATCCAAATAACCCAAAATTACTTGCTCAAGATAATATACTGAAAAATAGTCACATTTAAAGAACCATGTCTCGAAGCACAAGCGTAATCCGAAGAAAAGAGTCATAACACAAACTTTAAGATGTTCTTTCAAAAAAAAAAAAAAAAAAGAGGGAGAAATATAAAGAACGAGAAAATTAACAATAAATCCCTCCAAAGCATTAGGGCGTTCATGATTCGGCGTGTTCCGCCATCTCTGCCTTGGCGTCCGCCAACAACTGCTCCTCCTCCTCTAGCGTCTTCTTCACCTGGATAATCTGGTCGACAACCTCACTCGTCTCCTTAATCAGGCGCTGTTGAGTCTCCCGCAACGCCTGTAAGTTATCCCTTACAGAATCAAACCTTTCCTCAAGACCAGTGACAATGCCTGGCAATTGATTTCAACGAGCATTCGCCCTTGTCTCAGCCTCCTGCCAAAGGGCATCCAGCCACCCAATTTTAAACCGCATGTTGGAAGCATCATCAATTATTCGGCGTCAGCTCTGCAGCTGCGCGATAGAAGGATGATCACCAGCGTCTACCATCTCGCTCACTACGTCCAAGACGTTCAGAGTATGAGACATAAGAACATTAGCATTGGGAAAGACCACGTCTGAGGCGATATGGCCGTGTTGCATCGCCACTTGAGTATATAACGGCTCATAGTGGGGAGGCATCCAGAATCCACACACCGAAACATAACTCCCCCCGTCCCGAACGTGGCGTTGCTCCATGGGCTTGTCCGAAAGTACGAAAACAGGCGGGGCCTTGCGCTCGCCACTAGTCGGAAGATTGGGTTGAGCAATCCGCTCGGGCACTGTCTCCTGACGACGATGATCGCTCTGGGTCTTGGTCCTCTTCCCTTTGTTATGACCATCTCTAACTTCCGAACGATCCTGCTTGCCCATAACCTAGAGATATTTACCAGAGAATGTATATGTCAGTTGGCAAAATGACGCCCACGATATGCAAAAAAAAAAAATGCTTACGAAGGGAGAATGCACAATGTCTTGGCGACTTGTAGAAGAAGCTGAAGCAGAAGAACTCCCAACTGAAGCGCCCGAATCGAGAGTCGGTCGGTCTCCCCGCCCTAAAGGATCCAAGAGGAAAGAGAGTGAGGAAAATTCTAAAGAGAGAGTGTAGCACCTTTTTCTTCCTCATAACCTCTACCTTACGTGTGTATATATATAAGGCAATATTTATGGGTGAAAACTATTCCTGCCGAATTTGGTAATTTGGGGTGTGTGGATGAGGAATGAATCTAAACCCTAAACAAATGCACTGCGCGGTGAGTGCTTGTAAATTCGGAAATCAATATGTGCAAGTCCGGCCTAAACCAAGAAATGGCCGTTCTAGACTTGTTTCGGTCACAAAGTGAAGGAGATGGGGTTTATCTTAGGGAGGGAAGCGAAGAATGTGTTGAGATTGTGAAGGTGTTGGCTTGCTTACGACTTGTAACAGAGCTGAACCGGCTTACAGGATGCAAGCAATCAGTTCCGGTGTTTTGCATTAACACTTGGTTTCTGTTTTTGTCTGGACTTGCTCTTGTTGGTGGAAATAGGGAGGAGAACCTATTTATACAAGTCATTGAGCCTTATTCACGTCTCTCGTGGAAGTGGAGGAAGTGGAGTGATGGAGTAGTGGAGTTGTGTGTCAATGTTACACGATCAGTCTTGCCCACTTCTCCTGTCACCGTTAACCGTCCATAACTTCCTAACACGTTCTTGTGATGGCGCGATGCATGCTGCACGCTGTAAACCGCCAGACCAATACCCCAGTATGTATCCCCCAGTTTGTGACATGATTGATGTCTGGAATGTGTGTATCGTGGATCCACGAAAGATAGCATGTAATGCTGAATTGAATAACTGCGTTATTTAGGAAGTCGATACTTGTGAAGTATCGTGTGTAGTTTATGCAGGTACCGCATCATGGTGTGGTAAAGTGATGGGTAATGACACCTTACTAACCAATTAACTCCTGACCAGGGATGTATAACCAAGCTGGTGAAGTTGGACGGATGAAATGATCTTTGAGACACCCATCTGCGACCGTTGATGAAGTTAGGGTTTTGAAGAGGTGCGCAGGCATCACTCTTCAGCTTGGTCGAAACCAAGCATGGGATACAACTTTGGCCTAACCGACCATACATGCGTGTAGATGGCATGATGGTGTAGGCGCCTATACCCCATTACCTCATGAAAGTATGATCTGGGTCACTCAATTCATCCGGTGAAATCGAGTGGTCGAGATCGATTTGCGACAAAAAACTAGTGCCGCAAGGGCCGCACGTCACGCCCTCTTCAAAGCGCACGTTCCAAGACGACCAATCTTGGTCGGTCTTGGACGATTGGCCTGGTGTGAAGGTGGTAGGCTGATGTTCACGCCTATACCTGAATATCCCATGAAAACGTGATCTGAGCCATCCAAATCGTCCGGCGAAGTTGAGTGGTCGAGATCAGTTTGCGATTTGGGAGGTGTGACCACGCTAGTTTGAGCGTGCGTTTTGGATTAGCCAGGCATGATATGCCTTGGCCGATCGGGTTAGGGAATAGATGGGTCCACGGTGGTCATCCGGTATGACCAGGACTCGCTTAATCTAATCTCGGACCCTCCATTCATGCCGGAGAAGATGGACGCTCGTGATGCTCAAAACCCTAATTTTGGGTTTCAAAGTCGTGCGTCATCTCTTGTTTGGGAGACGATTTTGTCACGACCAAACATGGTTGGTCTTGACCGATTGGTCAAGTGTGTAGGCGGGCCCGCGGTGATCGTGTTGACATGTTCTGGGCCCTTTGAATCTACATCTATACCTGCGAAGATGGATGGTTGAGACTGTTTTGCGACACATGTAATATGCCGCAAACCCTAATTTAGGGTTTTCCGTCCATAATGCTTGGTATGAACGTTTTTGGCAAGCTAGGCCAATAGCCGACCGTGTGGGTTCCGCATTGGTTCGGCAGTGGATATTCCATACCGCTGGGGGTGATGGAATTGATCCGGGTCATCCAATCATGCTTATGGAGTTGGATAACTGCGATCATATCCGGACTGATACGGTCAATCCGGATGCTCAATCGGGCTAGTATAACACACCGAGAGGGGCTCAATCGGGCTAGTATAACACACCGAGAGTCGGCTGTACGGGTATTTCGTACATGGTTTCATTATAGTGCTTGGAGGTTCGTGTTACTCTGTAAGAGTAACACTCAGTCGTCATTCCACACTGATAATGAGTACTGGAAATACAAGGCTGATTAGGATGGGATTGTTGCCACATGCTCCAACCACGGAGGAATTTCATGTATTCTGCGGAGAATGGGATTGTTGCCACATGCTCCATTCTTGGTGAATTAAGTGAGGAGTATCAACACTTATTAATGGCTTTATCTTTTACAAGATGTCGCCGCATAATTATTTTTACGGTTTTTTACAATTTTAACCTTAAATGAAAATCCACCATCAACAATAAGTCCCCCGCCTAGCACATAATAGTTACCTTTGTTGTGGGGTAGGCATGAGATGGTGACATATACAAACGTAAGGAGACAAAATAAAAGAAGTCTACCTGGAGGGATTCTGGCCGTGGGAAATCCTCCATACGTGCGTGACCACATGCCTTTGATGAGCCGGCTTTCTCCCTTATGTGTATGAGTCAGGAATAGGATTCTTCTTTTACTGGGATCCTGGGCGTGGGTGCTTGCACACACGCTGGTTGAATCGCTCGTATCCAAATGCTCTTCTGATTCTTGATTAGGGTTCAAAAGAAAGCCTGACTTGGTCGGTGTTGAATCCTCGCATATCGGGCGCCGTAATCGTTTTAGGGTTTTCTCAGCATATATGCAGGTGTAGAGGTTTTGAACCATTTTTACGATTTTTCAATAGGGCCTTCCCGCAGAAACTCCGTTTCCTCATCATGTCGAACAACAGTGGATCGTCTTCTTCATACCATCCAGGATCTTCCATTAAACGTGCACGACCTGCGTCTGAGCTTCATGATCAATCCCCTGCTCGTGTTTTCCGAGTTAAGAAGATCATACCGGTTTGTCTCTTTTTCCTTTTCTGAACCATTGCCTGTTCGTCATAATGATCAAGTAAATAATCCCTTCATTCTTGCAGAGATACCCTACCGGAACATGTGTGACGGTTATTGATGATGATGACTTAACCAGTCCTCTTCCTTCAAATTCAAACACATTCACCCCTGTGAACCTCGAAGATGCTGACTTGGGTATCTCATCTTATGAATACCCAAATGCATGTCTTTCATTCGATGTTCGCATGAAATGTTTATCCTCCAGCTACCGAGATGTCGGTGGATTCCTGGTGCGGAAGGAGTTTGTGCCTTTGTACACAAAGTTATGGAGGAAGTACGGCCATATCGCAACCAGAAACGTGGTCCGACACTGTTCCCCTGCTTTGGTCACCGCGGTAAACTGCCTTCTTCCCATGATTGCTGAGATAAAGAGTATTTCTATCCGCAACGTTGTTTGAATCAAGCCTCGAAAAGTGGGAGAATATGGTATCTACCTGTGAATCCATGGAGTTCAACGTGGGCTGGTTGCGGCAAAGTGTCTTGATACCATCAAGGTTGATCGAAATGGGTATCCTTGTAAATGTTGTTCTGTGCGAAAGCTATCTTGGAAGAGGAGAAGGCTCTGGCTGCAGAATCAGAGAAGGTAGAGCAGGCTGTGCAGGACTTGAAGAAAAGAACAGAAAGATATCACGCTAGACTGGAGATGGTGCTCTCAAGGAACTATAATCTTCTAGACGGCCTCCTCTAAACTGCACTCCCTTATTGTTAATGATGTTTATGTCAAAAGTTTTTTGAACGTCTTTGCGAAATAAACTGCATTGGTTTTTGATTGGTGAAACAGGTTTTTCATTGACACATCTCTGAATATAATTGATGATTCAAACATGTAATGAAAATAAATGCCTATATTGTTGACACAGCAGATAGTGGTCAGGCATGATATGCCTTGAGCCACTTTCCATTGATGACTGCTTCCAGCCTGCCTCCGTCCACTTTAATGATCTTGTAGTAACTTTGTATTGTAGGCCTTGGCGACCGTGTAGGGACCTTCCCATTTTGGTGAGAATTTCGGTGCGAAATGTCTTCTTTGGATATGCTTGGCCGTTTTAGGACCAAATCTCCCACTTTGAAAATACGTGGTCTCACGGTCTTGTTATATGCCTGGAAATTTTGTTCTGTATACCCGAGTACGTTCTTCCGCTTTGTTTCTCCTGGAATCCAGTGTCTAACTCCGCTATTCGAGAGTTAGAGGCTTCATCCTCGTCCCAATGGATCCCGGTCATCGTTGTAATCTGGCCGATGGGACTTTGATTTCTCTTTGGGAGAATTGCGTCGCTCCGTAAACAAGTGAATATGGGGAGACCCCAATGGAGATTCTAGGTGACATACGGTATGCCACAGAGCCATTGGTAATCTGGTCATGCCATTCTCTAGGATTGTCATGTACGGTTCAGTGATGATCCGGATCGGCGTCTTGTTGGTACTCTCAGCTTGTCCGTTCCCTTGAGGATAGTAGATGGTGGAGAAAACCTGTTTGATGCCATATCCTTCAAGTAACTCTCGTACCTGTTTATTGGCGAAGGGAGTGCCGTTATCGGTGATAATATGCTTAGGTATACCGAAACGACAAATGATGTGTTCTTTGATGAAAGTCGCAATTGATGCTCCTGTAGTTCCTCGCAGTGGGATGGCTTCTACCCATTTGGTGAAGTATTCCGTCGCAGTTATGATGTACTCGTGCTGCTTCGATGAGGGCGGGTTGATTTTTCCGATGATGTCCAGTCCCAGTGTAGAATGGCCACGGATCGCTTTATCGAGTGTAAAGGGGTGGAAGGTGCGTGAACAAGGTCTCCATGAATTTGACAATTGTGACAGCTTTGAACAAAAGCGGCGCGTCATCATCCATGGTCGGCCAATAATATTTCTCGTGTATCTGGAGGAACATTTTCCTCTTCCCTTGATGTTCCCCTTCGTGTGTTTCCTTTAAAATGATCGGAATTTCTAACCCGGCCAGGCATCTTAATAGATTACCTCCGAAACTCTTGCGGTACATGATCCCTTCGTGGTATACGAACCGCTTGGCTTTTTGCTTTATCCTGATGGCATCCTTTTGATCGGCGGAAGTTGCTCCATCACGAAGATAGTTGATGTATGGCTCCCTCCAGTCCCCAGTGTGGTTCACACTAAAAACTTCCGATTGGTGTGGCGGTGCTTGGCAATTTGAGCAGGACTTCTGAAGTAGCCTGGACTGAGTCTCCATCTCCGGCCGATAATAGCCTGAGACGCTGGAGTCGCCGGTAAAGCGTTACCACCAATGATTATCCACAGATTTCATCGTGAACACGGTTCAGCTGCAGTTGTGATTCGTCATCTCCAAGACATCTTGACAGAGAACCATACGGGTTTCGATAGTACAACATACCATGAAGCATGAAGAAGATGGACGCTCGTGATGCTCAAAACCCTAATTTTGGGTTTCAAAGTCGTGCGTCATCTCTTGTTTGGGCGACGATTTTGTCACGACCAAACATGGTTGGTCTTGACCGATTGGTCAAGTGTGTAGGCGGGCCCGCGGTGATCGTGTTGACATGTTCTGGGCCCTTTGAATCTACATCTATACCTGCGAAGATGGATGGTTGAGACTGTTTTGCGACACATGTAATATGCCGCAAACCCTAATTTAGGGTTTTCCGTCCATAATGCTTGGTATGAACGTTTTTTGGCAAGCTAGGCCAATGGCCGACCGTGCGGGTTCCGCATTGGTTCGGCAGTGGATATTCCTGCTTGGGGGTGATGGAATTGATCTGGGTCATCCAATCATGCTTATGGAGTTGGATAACTGCGATCATATCCGGACTGATACGGTCAATCCGGATGCTCAATCGGGCTAGTATAACATACCGAGAGGGGCTCAATCGGGCTAGTATAACACACCGAGAGTCATCCTGTACGGGTATTTCGTACATGGTTTCATTATAGTGCTTGGAGGTTCGTGTTACTCTGTAAGAGTAACACTCAATCGTCATGCCACACTGATAATGAGTACTGGAAATACAAGGCTGATTAGAAATTCACAGGATGGGATTGTTGCCACATGCTCCAACCTAGAGGAATTTCATGTATTCACAGAATGGGATTGTTGCCACATGCTCCATTCTTGGTGAATTAAGTGAGGGAGTATCCAACACTTATTAATGGCTTTATCTTTTACAAGATGTCAGCGCATAATTATTTTATGGTTTTTTACAATTTTAACCTTAAATGAAAATCCACCATCAACAGGCAATATACTATTTAATGAGGAAAAGACAATGAACGAACACGTGTTAAGCTAACGAACAAAGTACCTGATGGTCCTTGCTGGGACATCACCGACTGACTGGGTAAAACATCAGGACCAAGTACGGAACTAAAACTAGCACCAACAGATTGCTGGGGACGATCTCTTGATAGTCGCATGTTAAGTAAAGCTGCAGCTCTATCCGAGAATGACTGTCGAGGAGGAGATCGAGGAAAACGCGGAACAGGAACTATACCAGCATCACGGCGTGCCTGCCTTTCAGCAAATCTCGGTGGTAGTTCCTTCATGTCAATATCGAACCATTCATGAGCAAAGTATCTTAATGGGCCATGCGGAGGGGCATTCGGATAAAAGATAAAGTAATAAGTACCCAAGGGAAGTCACTAAAAGCAGCAGTAAAGAGAAAAGCAAGACAAGAGCTACCTCATCCTCTGGAGGCACAATTCCACAAAAGCTACGGACGACATCCTTGATCTTCGATGAGGAAGACGGCTTTCTTTTCTCTTTACCCCGAGGAGAATGGGCTTCAACAGGCCTGCTTTTAGTACCAGAAGCCAACCCGTGAGAGCACATGATCTCTGAAGGTAGCCTTGTGCGCCCTAAACGATAGAGCTCATGCACGTCCGGCGGCGGGACCATCACGCCATCAGCAGCCAGAGCATGATGCACGTCTTCCATCTCATGCATCCAATACGAGAACCATTTATGAGTAACCTTCAAATCCCGGCCAAGCTGAGGGACCTTTAAGGGGTTGAAGGGCGGACGACAGAACCGCGGCTCTCTATCCTTGAAGACAAAACGCATGAAACTCTCTTCTACCATCTGCGGGTCTGAAGAAAACGAAGGTGAAAGATATGAGTCGGTCCCTTGATCAAAACCTTCCTGGCGAGCAGCACGATTCAATTTCTAAGCCTCGGCAAAATATTCTCCCTTATAATAGCCCGGAAGATACCCCGGCGTCACAGCAGCCACGAAGTTGCAAGCATCAAAAGTAGGAGGGTCCAAGGCGACATCCACGAAATCCTCAGGAAAAAGGGATACAAACCGATGAGAAGCCTATCCACATGCATTGTCATCGTATGGGCGGAAAGTAAACTCGTTCAAATCATCCAGTAGAAGCGCTAGGCGAACAGTTGGTTTGGCGACTGCCTTCTCATAAAGAGCTATTCGAGGGAGGGAAATAGGGTAAGTAATGGTGCTCTCAGTACCGTGTCCTGTGGTAATAACTCGCTCACCGGCGAGCTCCAAGACCTTCGTTTCTGACTTATAACGGCGATAGTGCTCCCATCCCCACATCTTCATGAAATTAGCAGGAAGGAACGTCTCAACTGTAAAGGAGGCGTCATTGGATTTCTGAATATCACTCACTAGCAAGTCCAAATGATGATATAGTCCGCCCAGAAACATGGGCGCCAAAGGGAACGAAATACCACGCGACATGAGTACCGCCATGATCATCGACTCATCAGTCACCGCATTGGTTGGAGAATGTTCAAAGACTTCGTGAGAAAGGAAATAAGACAGGAAGGCCGCCAACTCATGTCGCTCAGTAGATCCGGCAGGAGGAGAAGGGGGTTCCCAACTGGACTCACCCACCAACTTAGGCGCCCACATCTTCACCCACAAATTCAAGGTGGCTCGCTTGGCAGACACTCTAGGGGTTTCATGAGCTTCAGCTTCCTCAGCAGAAAGTACTCCTTTCCCCTTTCTTGACACGGTCTCCTTGGAACCTTTCTTGGATGATCCAACAAGAGTTCGAGTCTCAGAAGGCGGGTTCGCCTTAGCAATTAGCTTCCTTGAATCTGTGCGCTCTTGTTTCAGAAAGCACAGTATAATATTGTCAGCATCAGACAGACCACCCGATGCTTCTTTAAAATCGTGACTTCCGTAGAGGGGAAGGCCGGTTAGAGACACCACGTCCTCTAACGTGGGCGATAACTCTCCTCAGGCAAAAAAACATATGTGAACCAAGGGAACCCATCTAAGAGACAGACGGATCATATCCCGGTTTTTCCTAGTAAGATGCCTATAGCGCGATGAAGAAAGAGCCTCCATCAACCCCAGCTTAATGATCATGTCCTTGCAGTAGGGGATCGAAAGCATGTACTCGATCCACGGATGCCACTCTGAACAAGAAGTCGCCCGAGATAGAAATTCTATCTTCGGAAGAACAAAGTCGCCACGATTAAGGCGTATTCTGCAAAGAGCAGTGATGGGGAGGAGAGGCGGATTCTCAATTTCCTTCTCCAGAAGCCAATCACTGGTTTCTTCGTTTACCACTGGAGGGTCAAAAGTAGTCGTCTTACTTATCTTCCGAAGGAAACTATCATCTAAGAGGGAAGCAATGGCAACACCAGGGGCGGCAACTCGCCTGAGATTTTTCGGCGGATCTCCGTTTGGCTACAATGTTCGCCCGGTTTTACCCGCCTGTGGGCGAAGACTCTCTCTTCCTCTGATAAAATGGGAAGAAGGTGAGACGCCTCCTCCTCGTCAACAGAGCCGCCATCGCCAGAAGAGCCCTCAGCTCCTGAACTCTCATACTCGCTCATGTAGAAGTTAGTAGTAAGATGTCGCCTGGAAGGAAAATGTGATAAGAGGAGAGAATGGAAAAGGGAGAGAGTATTGGAAGGAATGAAAGCAGATGAAGATAGAACCAATATTTATAGATGGGGAAGAGACACGATCAAGGGTAATTGAAATGACATGACAGGATTCGAAAAGACGCTAACCCTAATAAATAACTGTAGGGAAATAACCGCTTCAACCGTCCCACGTGTCATAATATCGACACATGCCATGACAAAATTCTCAAGAATAACATGACTCAGATGAGGCATAGCACGAAAGAATGGATAAGAGCAAGGTCGCACGAGTACAAGGGGACTTGCAAAGAGCAAGTTCTCAAGAGACATGAGAACAAGGGGACTTGCAAGGAGCAAGTTATCAAGGGACATGAGGACAAGGGGACTTGCAAAGAGCAAGTTCTCAAGAAAACACAGAGACGAGGGGACTTGCAAGGAGCAAGTCTTAGGAGACATGAGAACAAGAGGACTCGCAAAGAACCAAGTCAAAACAAGGGAATATTCAAAGGGAGTATAGACGCCTGAGGAAGAAGTAATTCCGAAGAAGAGAACATCTTGCCTAGGCGATGAGCTGAGGACGCGCCCAGCTAGGCAACTCGAAAAATTAAAAGGCAGAAGTCCAGAAAAGGCCACTTGAGAGATGCAATAGACTGTTGAGGAGGCTAATGCCTCGCCCAAACAGCCAGGGGACTTAATGTAGATACCTGAAAAAGTACCAAGGAAGAAGCATGGCCTCCCCATATCCAAAAGGGGGCATGAAGCAGTGTCCCACACTAAGGGAGACGCCGGGTACTCCCCATATCCCAGAAGGGATATCACCTAACAGGCTCTCCTCTACAGCTCTCAGGAGCACGTGCAGGAGTTATGAAGGACAGATCTTCTAGAAGGACCAAAAGTACAGTTGTACAGTCAGAAGAGGCAGTAGCAAGATAAGGTAAGGTGGGGAAGGACACACACCTGACATCTCCCATTTAAGGAAATAACTATAAATAGGGGTCCTTTCCCAATGAAAGGACTCAGTGATATCATTGTGGGAAATTGTGTTCTACTTCTAGGAACTAGTCTCTATAACCTACTTTTATCTGTACCCTGTATATTCCTTACTGTGTACACAAGTAAGACGCAAGAACTTACTTGCGTGCGGACGGCTTGGCGTGGTGATCTTCGTTGGAACAATTAGTAACACTAGTTTTATCCTTAATACTTTTATTCTCGGACACTAACGAACTCTTATTGATCTTTTCATCATTCCGATGATGATGATCCATTAATACTAATTCCGACGATTCTTTTATCGAACCCGACAATGAAGTCTCAAGATTAAGCTTTAAATCAATTGTCTCAGAAATTCCTCTTTTTTTCCTGAAGAGTTCTTCCCATTCTCAACTTCACTATTATTTCCACTACTAGTACTACCACCAGGTAATCCTAAACGTAATTCTGTTTCTTCGAAATTTATCAAATTGAGCTCTTTCCGTTCGGCACCTCCGATCATTTTAGTTGGTTTTGGACCAACTTGGCCCTTCACTGGACTTTATGAATCTCTCTAAAAAAAACACTTCTTTTTCTTCCGCTTTGGTTCTGAAAAAAGCGTTTCTTGGATAAACAAAAGATTGGATTGAGAGAAAGCTACAAAGAGAGAGAGAGAGTTGCGGATGAATATTGATATATGCAATGTAATTGGGTTTTACGTAATTATTTTTCTTAGTTCACAATTTTTGATTTGTTTTCGGAATGGCACTTTATGCGTGTTTCTTAACGGATGGGATGGTGACACGTGGAAGTGAATAATTAGATGGATTTCTCAACGACTTGCTAAATGAAATGTACGATTTTTGTAGACAGCCAGCGAGTGTATATCTATTTTTTGTTTTTTTTTCCTCCCGAACATTAATTATCCTCGCATCATTAGGGACGACCCTGAAAGAATTAGGGGCGACTAAATAAGACAAAATAGGTTGAAAATACTTATATGTCCCTTCACAATCAGTAATCTAGAATATAGTTATGTCTAGCGATTACTAGTTTGTTTAAGAATAGGTTATTGTCATAATCGGTAGCATACTAACATATCATATCTACCGATTGTTAAAGTAGAAAAATGCAAATTTAACTGTTTTGAAGAAACAATGAATTTGGGGCAACCGTATATAATCGGTAGCAAAATAACATCATATGACTACCGATTATAGTAGCCGACACAACCTTTGAACGATTAAGACCACCCAAAACCTAACTTCATTTCATTTTCTTTCTTTTCTTTTCAACTCTTCTTCTCCTCTTCTTCTTCCCTTCCGATTGTGGATAGTAAAAATACTATTACCCCTATTCAAACTTCAATTCATCGTCGCCGTTCATCGCCGATTCAAAAACATCATCGATTCTTCTATAAAACGGTGACTGATACTAATGAACCCTCGAGAGATCGAGAAAAATTAAAGAACAAATCGATTGTAACTACCTCAAACAACGAAGAACACGAACAAGAAGAACATGAAGAGGATGACGCCGCTCGTGTAGGTGGTGGTGGTGATTCTGATAATCAAACTCTCCAGGAAATGGCCCCAATTAGGTAAGTTTCTATCATTTTAGGTGTTTATGTTACTTCAATTAGACGAATCCATGAAAATAAGTTCTAGGGTTTTCGGTTATTTCCCAGAATCGGTAGATAGATCTAAACTTTATCTCCCGATTGTGTCCATTTTCTAGGGTTTTCGGTTACATCGACCAGAATCGGGAGTTAATTTTTATAGATTACTTCCGATTATACAAAGCTATTTTTCATTGAACCATAAAACTGACATAATCGGTAGATAGGTTATATGTTGCCCTCCGATTATAACAGAGAATTAGAACATGTAAGGACACAAAATTGGTACCCAGAATCGGAAGATACTATATAGTATTTGTCTTTCGATTGTGTATAATCGTAGGTTAGACGAATTCAACACACTACCGATTATGTAAGTTTTAAAATTTGAAAATTTTATGATTTTAGCAAAATCCTATTTCGGGGCTACGTTTTAATTGAAAGCCAAAGGCTATTTCTTTACTTCCGAGTATAGACAATCGGTTGATATGTTATATTGTTTTGTTCCGATTATATATGTCTCATAACTATATCAGTTTCTGAACCCAAATTGATGCATAATCGGGAGAAAAAACTAGAATATGACTTCCGATTAGGTGTAATCGGAAGAAAAGCTTTTACCTTTTCTTCTAATTGCGCAGAATCGGAAGTCAAATCCTAGTTTTTTTCTCCCGATTGTGTAGTTTGTAATGTGATTCTTACGAACCAATTTATTGTTTAGGGACAGGCGAGGTAAGAAATACAAAGATACAACTGTTACAGGGCCTCGTCAAAAAGGGGGTAAGAAACTAAGCGCTAGTGCGCAGAGAGAGATGAGCCAAAAAGATGTGGAACCAAGCGCTCAACAAGGAACTCAAGAAGAAGTACAAGCAAGAGCACCAGAAATCACTCAAGATGAAGGACAACCAAGTGGTGCACAAGGAGAAGAAGGAGTTACAAGGAAGCCAATCGCGAAGAAAGCATCACGCATTGTACCCATCTCTTTGAATAAGACGGATTTTGAAGAAGAAATCCCTGGGCTGCCTAGAGATGAAGGAGCATTGTTATTTGGCTACAAAGACTCCTGGGCCAGAGAAATCTACGAAACCGAGGTAATAATCGTATTATTTTTTACTAACGTATTGTCGTTTTATTCGTAATAATACTCTATTCATTTTGTAATGTGTTGTGTGTTTGATAGTATCATTCCGATGCGATTGGTCTACTCAAGCCCACTGCCGCACCAGTAAAAGTAATAAAAGATTAGCCTTTATCCGGTGAATGTGAGAGGTTCAAGAGAAGGATAACCAACTCTGGATTAGCTAATGCTGCCCAGAACTCAATGTTGGACCATGATCGGGTCGCGATATCGGATTTTGTGGAGAGATTGTATCCCGAGACTGACACCTTTCATATGTCGTTAGGGGAGATGACCATTACTCCAGATGATGCAAAGCAGATTCTTAATCTTAATGACCATGGTGTAGCTGTCAAGTATGAGTACACAAAGCAGTTAAACTGGGAACAACTTTATGATTTTGGAACAAAGTGTTTTGGTTGGGATAAACAGACAGCAGAAATTGAGTTCAACAGGTGCTTCTCTTACAAAACTAGACAGTTTAACATGAGCCAGTTGATCAAGATGTTCAAAGGCACTGCCGAGAAAGAACATAAAGGACCGTTAAGTGATGCCGAAGTGGATGTCGCGACCACTGCCTATCTCTTGGCTGTATTGGGATGTGTCATATTCCCCAATACCAGTGGTAACCGAGTAGACGCCAACCTTCTACAACTATTGCATCCTCTCAATAAGGTCACGGACAACTCCCGGGGCGCGGCAACCATTGCATTCTTGATGGCAGAGTTGAGAAAAGCGTCGAGGCTTAGAACTAGCCAAATTGCCGGGAACGTGAGTCTATTCCAGGTATTTTCACAACTCTATTATTCCATTGATCATTATGTTTTTTTCTAATTTAAGAATCAATTTCTAATACTTGGTTTGATATCTGTGTAGACATAGATCTATGACCACTACCCCGGTTTGGAATTGGCAGAGGTGAACACAGTATGGCTGAGAGGTACACCGAGAGGAACAAATTACAAGTTCACAAAGAACCTTTCAAGGTCAAAGGACGAGCAGTTGGTTAGCTTGAGGGAGAAATTAGACTCACTTAAGGCCTCAGAGGTATGCTTTGATCCATACAAGGAAGACCGAGCAAGTGGACATATAGCGCCTCGTTCCGAGTTGTCCCATTATTTTGGACCATTGTGGTACCACACAGGTTATGTGATGTACAATGGCTCCAGGGTGATGCGATAACATGGTGCTTGCCAAACAGTACCATGGAATCACATGAATGGCAAGTTCAAGTTGGGCGTGCAGCATAACGAGTCTAACCAGGACAACATCAAGGTAGTTTACTCCGGTGATCCATTTGTTGCTGAACATTGGGATAAGAGGGAGTACCACATGGTGAACACTGGGAGAGATGTCACCCGAGGTCATGAAAATTCTCCAGGCTATATGGAGTGGTACCGGGAGCATTCACATCCAAAAGTAATCCGTGAACAGTCGATCTCGGCGGCTTCCATTTACAGATGTGTCATCAAATAAAAACCCTCAGGCTATGATAATATGGTGCGTCTGGTTATGACTTTTCCCTCTAATATTACGGCTCAATTTCTTAGGTGACCTCCATTTGATGTTTTGTCAATTAAAAAAACAGGTGAATAGGTTCAAGGTTTTTTCCAAATGGTGCGCTGATTGCATAACGACTGGATAGCCTGTGCCTATTGAGAAGATAAAACAGCATAGGGAGATGATGATAATGAAGATTATGCATCTGAGTTTGGGGAGAAAGTGACGAAGAACCCGCCCAAGAAAAAAGCATCAAAGGCGAACAAAAGATCTGGGGCTTCTTCAAGCTCTCATGCTGAAGGAAATATTGAGGGAGATGAAGGTGATGCTGGTGATAATGCGGGTCGTGGGGGTCGTCCGAAGCTATCTAAAAATCTAGATGACAATACTAAGAAGAAAACTATGGATTAGGTGATAATGTTTTGTTCGATGTTATGGATTATGTTGTTTTAACAGTTTCTTTTGGATTATGGTGTTTTAAATACTTGTTTTGGATTATATGTTCTTAAGTTTATGGGTTATGAATGTATATTGAGTTATGTTTATTACTTGATTGTCTGAAACTGCTGAATTTTTCACCATAATCGGAGGTTACAAATCAACCTTATCTACCGATTCTGGTAAATTTTCAAAATATTGTGGGATATGTTCAGAATCGGTAGTAAAGTTATCAATCTTAACTACCGATTCTGGTGAATTAACTAGCCAAATTGTGAGATATGTTCAGAATCAGTAGTAATGTTATCAACCTTAACTACCGATTCTGGTAACTTTTCAAAAAATTGTGAGATATGTTCAGAATCGGTAGTAATGTTATCAACCATTTCTACCGATTATAGTGGCTTCATTTTTATTGTTCTTCTGAACCTAAATAGCCTTATAATCGGTGTTGATGGTGGATTTTCAACAAAGGGCAAAACCGTAAAATCACGAGGCATGTTTTTGACACGGATTTCGGGCATGCAACGATTCATATTTTACGAAGCCATGATGAATATGTTTTCGAAAAGCCTCCACTAGCTGAGCGTTCGATCCCTGGCATTTCGTTGGACCTCTATGCAGAATAACGTATTTGGGCGGTTCTCCGTAGATTGAGAGCTTAACGCTTCAGGACGTCGGTGATACTCACTGTTCCCTGACTGCAAGAGAGAGACCCACCTCCACATAAAAGAATAGTTGGGCGGCGGACGCCTTCAGGACGTCGGTGACACTCACCGTTCCCTGACTATGTGGAGAGACCGTGTATAGATTCAGGCGGTTCTCCGTAGATTGAGAGCACTAACGCCTTCAAGTCGTAAACAACACCGTGAATCCCTGACTATGCACCATTCAGAATAGATTTGACGCTTTTAACTGTCTAATATCTTTTCTGCAATAGATTAATTCTGCCGTGACATTCACCACTGAATTCCCAGAATAATCTATTATTGCTCCTATTCCATGGTCGAATCCACGACCTGATCCCATGGAATGACAATGACAATTGCTCCTATTCCATGGTCGAATCCACGGCCTGATCCCATGGAATGGCAATGACAATCTGCTCTATTCCATGGTCGAATCCACGACCCGATCCCATGGAGTGGCAATGACAATCTGCTCTATTCCATGGTCGAATCCACTACTTGATCCCATGGAATGGCAATAACAATTGCTCCTATTCCATGGTCGAATCCACGACCTGATCCCATGGAATGGCAATAACAATTGCTCCTATTCCATGGTCGAATCCACGGCCTGATCCCATGGAATGGCAATAAACAATTGCTCCTATTCCATGGTCGAATCCACGGCCTGATCCCATGGAATGGCAATAAACAATTGCTCTGATTCCATGATCGAATCCACGGCTTGATCTTATTGAATGGCAATAAACTAATACATGATCTCGTTATTCCGATTTCATGATCGAATCCACAGATGATCTCATGAAATGGTGATAGATGATTTTAATTATTCCGATTCTATGGTCGAATCCAGGATCCCAGAGGATGGTAATGCTTGTTTTATTATTCTAAATTCGTAGTCGAATCCACACTTGATCCTATGAATTAATAATAAACAACTATTCATTTTTATTACTCAGTTTCATGAATTATTCTCTGCTGAATTTCATAAATTAGTAATAAATACTCAACAACCGGGTGTCTGGACTACCACTGAGTAAGCCCCACAAAAATGGTGTAAGTGTATTCGACAATGATGCACGACTAAGCACCCAGATGCACAAACGAGCATCCAAAAAATATGAAACAATGAGGAATCCTACACAAAACAGGGAGAAAGCAATAAATATTAATTAAATAATGAGAGGCTCCCAGGGCTGGGCCCACCGGCCGTCTATGCCCAAGCCATGGTCGGTCCCACGCCTTTCCCATTATTTTCCTTATTTTTTTGTTATTTCATGAACTCATGAAAACTCCTTGATTTTAGCAACTTTCCTTGTTTTTGCAAAACTCATGAATCCTCCATAACTTCATGGATTCATGAAATAATATTATAAAATAAGGAAAGGTGTGCGGGACGGGGCAACCTAGCCGGCCGGCCATGCCCGGGCCGTGGTCGGTCCCACACCTCACAATCCTTAGCTTTTTATAATTATTATTCCCTAATCTCACGAAACTCCTTTGTTTCAACAAAAACTCATGGATTCTCCATAACTCCAAGGATTCTCCATAACTTCAAGGATTCATGAAAAATAATATTATAAAATAGGGAAAGGTGTGCGGGACTGGGCAACATAGCCGGCCGGCCATGCCCTAGCCGTGGCCGGTCCCATACCTTAAAATCCCTAGTCTTTTATAATTATTTCCCTCAATTCATGAATCTCCTGGGTTTGAGCAAAATTCATGATTTCTTCATATTTTCTCAAATATTGCTCAAAACACGAAAAACTAAAAGCCAACATAGTTACACGACTGGCTAGCCTCTCACGGCAATTTTAAATATTAAAACACTTTTATTTTAATATTTTCAAAATATTAATGAATTGAGCATACATGCTCATTCCAACAAAAATCAAGAATTTCAGTCAAGATGAAACTCTTCTGAAAATTCACAACATTGCTCGAACGCACATCAGAAAATACTGAAACTCTCAGTACGGAGATACGGGCACCACAGCAACACGTGCATGCCTTCATGACTGACCAGAGTCATCCTTAGGGCTGGCACAAAGCCGGTCACACACGTTTTCATAATTCTGACATAATTTGCTCAATTGCTCGTATTGGGCCCAAACTATCCCCAACCAACCTGGGGATTGCTCAAACGGCCAACAACTGGTCACGTGACCACCAAGAGCTGGTCCCATGCTCTCTTGGTCGGTCCCCATCTTTCATACCTAGGTTTTATCACCTAATGCTGAACCCAACAATATTTCAGTAAATGATGAAACCAACATTTAATCATCATTCTTTCACCAATCCTCAAACTGAGAACTCTGGTACATGCTCATTCGAGCACCGGGCACGACATGGACGCCCATCATCCCATGTGGTCGGTCCCTCTATCACTCATGACCTATTTTCAGCGATTGATCAACTATGATATGAAATTAGGGTTTTGAATAAATGCTCCACGAATCATCACTCTGAGCACGATTCAAACACTAATGAATTTATGATGGATTCAACAACCAACATCTGAATTAATCATATAATATTTGGTAGCTTACTAATATTTTAATATTTTATTGGGTCATGTCACCAATAAATGTTTCGTCGAATCGAGCAATACTTGCTCAGTTTCTCAAATATTGATCCGGTATCAATATTTGGTAATTTATCGATAATTTGTCGAATTGAGAAATACTTGCTCAATTGCACGACAAATTATCAACATTCGATAATTTCTTGAATTGAGCGATACTTGCTCAATTGTACGTCAAATCATCAACATTCATTATTTTGTCGAATTGAGCAATACTTGCTCAATTGCTCGTCAAATTCTCGATATTCAGTAATTCGTCGAATTGAGCAATACTTGCTCAGTTGCTCGAATATTGATCCAACTATCAATATTCAGTAATTTATCAGTATTTCTTCGAAAAGAGCAATACTTGCTCAGTTGCTCGAATAATCCACATATATTCAGTAACTCATCAATATTCAACAACTCGTCGAATTTACAATATTTGCTCAGACGAGTGATAGGGTGTAGAATACATCCTATTTACTATCTATTGTTTATGCTTTCTTTGCTATTTTTCTTGTAAATTATGTATTTTATGCTTGTTTTGAGTTTTGTAGCTACCTTGGAGTCACACGGAGAAAAAGAAGAAGGAATCGCTCAATTTGAGTTGAAGTGCAAAAAGGTCATTTTATAGGCGATTGATATATAGAGTCCAGACAGGGCTTTGGGATAACCCTCTTTGGAGGAATGTTAAAAAGTAGCTTGTTGAGGTTAAGGGGCTGTTATTGTTTAGCCGTGTGGGTGCAAATAGCCATCCCATCCCTTTTGACCTAAACCAAGTCGATGAGAAATCAGTCTCTCATTTCAGTTCTTTCCCAAATCTCATTTTGCAGCCATGGATTGAGAAGATTTCAGTGAATTAGAAAAGATGAAATTGATTCGACTACTAGTGATGCTTGAATTGTAAAAAAGGAATTAGAAGAAGGGTTTTAGGTTGAACTCAGGGTGATATAGATGGTGTTCTTGAGAGAATCAGATAATCAATGATTGAGCTGCTGAATGAGGGTTTCGATCTGAAACTGATGCTGTTGATTTTCATGGGAATGAGGTTGAGTTGCAAACAGCCGAGAGGAGTTTTGATTTGAATCGGAGGAAGTGAATAAAGAAATTGATGCTCGATCCCATAAATTGAATGGGTTTCGAGTTCTTTTGGAAATAGCCGAGATTGAGGGTTTCTTGATGTTGAATCCGAGAAGAACAATGGGTTTATGAAGAAATGGATACGGAGATTGTCTTTGTGGCTGAGTCTCGAGTGTGATGATTGATAATGGGTTTGGTCTTTGTTTGAGAAACATTGGCTTCTTGTGGTGGTGGTGGTGTTGTTGGTTGAACATGAGATCTGAGATGGGTGTTTGCGGTGATCAATAGAAGTTGTTATGATGGTGAGAAGATGAATTCGATAGAGATTGATGAGCGAGTTGAAGACAAAAATCGATTAGGCTTTGTTGGTTTGAAAGATTTGTAGAAATTGCAATTGTGATGAATCAAATGAAGAACACAGAGAGATGAAATTGAGGGTTCGCGACCATGGAGGAACTTGATTGAGGATGAAATGATGGGTCTGTGACAAATTGAGTTTAGGGTTCAATAGTGATGGATGTAAATCGAATGCGAGCCGATGAAGATGATTATGTGTTGTTGAATTGAACAGATGGAAGAGAAATTGATGTTAGAATGATCTTTGTTATCTACAGAGAGATTGGGTTTGTGGATTGAATCTGTAATGAAAAGATGCAACTGGTGTAGGTGGTACTTGGGTTTAGATGGCTACATTCAAATGTAGTGTTTTGATTCATAATGGTGTTTGATGGCAACAAGAAGCGACGGTGAAGACTGTTATTGAACAGTGTCTGTTGGTGAGTGAAATTGTGGCCGAGGCGAATTGTGGTTGTGACTCGGTATGAGGCGAGTGGTGAACAAAGCTAAGAAAAGAACTGTGGGGTTGAGAGGTTACGTAAACGCCTAGATGTATGTTAGGGTTTGCAGGGGATGTTGGGGGCTGTTGAGACTCGGATAAATTAGTGACCCAGGTTGTGCGGATAGCAATGAGATGCGTTTGAGATGGATGTGCAATTGTTCCGCTGGCATTTGAGGTGAAGTTGAGATGCTTAGGTTAAAGAGGTTCTTCTTTGTGGGTTTGAGCCTCAAGGCTGTGATGGAGTTAGTGGCGATATGTGTAGCTAAAGTTGCAGTCGAATTTGTGCGGGCAAGAAGCTACGAGATGGAGTTTTTATGGCGAGAGAGAAGATGAGGCCATGATCCGCTAAGCGAATTGGTGGTGGATTGAATCGGTGTTGAGAATGTTATTATAGAAATGGCAAAAGAATTGGCTGAAGAAAGGAATGGAGTTGTGATGCACCACAATGGTGCAACGCAGAGGATATGGCTCATGCATGAGCTAGGCCTGCGCAGAATGACAACAGCCTTGGCCTAGACCTTATTAAGACCAGTTAGGCCCTGACTCTCCCTAACTCGGTGCTTGACCGAGTTGACCCGCCGAGCTGACTAGTTGACCGATCCGATCCGTTGACCGGTGACCGGGTGGACTTTGCCGGTCACCTGAGGAGTTTTCCGGCGACTTTTCGGTACGGATTCGGCCATAATACCAGTTTTCCGTGAGCCAAAAATTCCAGAATTTTCTGTGGACTTCTCTCATGGGTGTGAAGACTTGGACTAGGAATTGGATGGAGAATTGGGCTCAAATTTGGAAAGAGAAGATGGAAGATGAGAAAGGCTTGGATTTGGAAATTGAATTGCTAAAGGAAAAGGATTCTATTCCTTGGAAGATTTGGAGAATATTGAAGCCTATAAATAGAGAAGTTTTCCATATCTTTTACACACCTCTCTACACACACAACACTTGTGTTTTTGTTTTCAAAATTCTTCTTCTTAATTATTTGTGTGAACTTAAAAATTCTCCTTTTAATTATTATTATTTGTGTGAATTTCAAAAACATGAGTAGCTAATTTTCTTATTGATTGAGGATGAATTCCTAGTTCTTAACATGTTTTGAGTTTTGTTTTAATTCTATCTTGAAGTTTTTCACATGATTATCGTTTGTTTTTACTAATAGGAATGTTTATTCATTCATGATTGATTGATAGATTGTTTAGAATGCATGCTAAATTGATTTGTTAGTTTAATCTAAATCTAGTATAAGTTAGGGAATAAGTAATCGTTCTCGACACTTTACACAAGTAGAAAACACGAGACCTTGCGGAGGGATTCCGTGGAGCGATTGTGTGTAAAAACAACGCTAGAAAGTGGACCAAGCGAACCGAGTCTAACTACTAGTACTAAACCTAAATTCATAGATCTTAATGCATTCGGGGAATTACATCTTGTAAGAGAACCTCAAGGTGGTTCTTTTGAATAGAATCTGATAACTAAGCGGACTTGTTACTCAGTGAAATAAGGGATTTTGGGGCTAGCTAAGCGAACCCGCTATCCTACGGTTGGTGATAATCTGTGACTAATAACAAGTGGATGAAA